>JBBBDQ010000145.1:2817500-2905000 GCA_037127315.1 Ascarosepion bandense
AATTTCAGTTGCCATAGGGAATATTTACCATGATAATATTTATAGTAAATGCACAGGAAAGCATCTTTACGGCCGTAAGAAAGTAACTGAAGCCGAGACGACAAGTCAGGACCAATTATTTAGGTGTTTCTTCTTCGGATTTTATCAAGAATCTCTAAATATACAAAAGAAAGGGTACCGGATCATATGGGAAAGCAATATTCGAGACATGAACTTATAGATAAGAAGGAAAGATTCTGGAGAGAAAAATTGTCTAGAACGATGGCGTGAACCAGCTTTCTTAACAGAAATATAATCTTTCCTCTTCATCTCAGCTAAGAAAGTTAGCCTTAGAAAGCGCAACGAGACGCAACGAGTCATTCTCATGGAGGATAGCATCAGCCATACCGATGAAGGACAGAAAGGGGTCTCTCAGATGATTATATAAGGATTATTGTAGATGTGATACTTTCTTGTCTTTTTCTTTTTCTTTTTTTTTCAACAAGCAGTATTTAAAAGAAAATCTCTACGCATGGCGCTTCTAATTGAATTCGTGATGAAAACAATAGATTTAAAAAACACAGAGGGGATTATCACTTTAGGACGTTAGATAAAAATCAGGAAGCAAAGGAGTGATAAATAACACTCCATATCCTGTAAATCATGGCAAGGCTCATGACTGTACTTGAAAGTACAGAACAATGAGAAAATTTCGAATGAACCCGACATACAAATCTATTTTCAGAAAACAATGACGCACTATCGGAGAGCCTTACTTGTCCCTCACTGATTTTTTTCTACTTATTCTTTTCTATTTTAATTTAAATGTGATTTAATCGCTTCGATTGTATACATCATGCAAATATCTTTAGATATCAGTTACATCAATTTTGAACTTCTATTATTTCTAAGAGTTTTTCTGTAGATATTATATATAGAGATGTCATTTATATATATATATATATATATGTGTGTGTGTGTGTGTGTGTGTGTGTGTGTGTGTGTGTGTGTGTGTGTGTGTGTGGACACTGTAGGGTTGATAACATCGAGTGGCGGCAGTTTCATGCTTGAAAGCAGATTTCATTCTTCAAGTTATCTAATCTAAACTTATTTATAGTGTGTGTGTGTGTGTGTGTGTTACCTATAAACTCCGAAACGGCTGAACCGATTTTCTTGAAACTTTACACAGTTGTACTGTAAGCGTCTGCAAATGTTCTTAGCTAGGTTTTGTGTCGAGGTACCCCCGATAAATATCGAAAATCGATAATCGAAAAAATTGGGTTATAGAAGGAGTGGCTCGATTTTAATCCAATTTGATACACACATAGACAACGATATAATAAACGATATTCAGAAGTTTCAAGGTTGAAGTTGAATAGTGCAGAAAATCGATAATGCATAATCAACCTGGCATGCATTAAAACTGTAATTTTATTATATATATATATACGCTCTTACACCCTGATTGAGCACTCTGGAAGAATGGTTGGCTTTGAAAAACAGTAGCTACTTCAGCATATACGCATCGCTCATTCAGTAATGACTTAGATCACTCTGGCTATTGGGCGTGTATAATGATGATATACACGCTAAAAAGACTGCCTCCTTCTACCGAGTGCCCATAGCTCAGAGGTAGAATCACCGACTGAGGCCAATTCAATCCTGGGTAAAAAACAATCGGATGTCTAACCGTACTGATTAGCTGTGATACAGCGAAACAGATCTGTCTGCGGATGACTATATATATAAATATATATATATATATATTGATGCATGTTTCATTAAATAATTTAGAAAAGTTTTGTCGATTTATGTTATGTAATTTTTTTCGTATCGTATGATAAGCTTAATAGCCTCATACACAATTCCGCGAAATCCTCGTCGAAAACGTAACCATATTTCAACACGAAAACAATAAACAAAAACTAAAAATACTCGAAGCCATATACATAAAACAGTTGAAACCTAACCTGAACAAAATTAACTACGAAATCTCCACACATATTCTCAAATGCCTATAATAGATAACAGAAGCGATTGGTTATACCAATGGCTTTCCATACTTAATACTCCTCGCCCCCCCCCCACTTTCGTGTGGTCATGGGAGACGCTACAAGCTGTAGTGCGCTTTCAGCTATAATTTTAGCCATTATCAAGCATGGATTTTATTTTATGTGTAATAGAATGTATATAGAGTTATGTATGTTCGTAGAGTAGTGTGTATTTTTTATATTCCAAACACATTAAGCAAGTTGTTAGCGTATTTGTAGCTGATATTATTGAATGTTGGCTTTTTCTTTTTTATTAATAATATTTCCATTAATTTTAGCAAGATTTTTTTTTTATGTGGATGATGATATATTTGTGTTGTCAACAAGTAAGTTACGGATAGGCTTCGGTAGGTCTCTGCGCGTGTTTAAATGATATCGAATTGAACTCTGTTCTGAGAAATTCAGCGTGAGTTTTCGCATCAATTTAGTAGTCGTGTGGTTGATATAACTATTTACGAAATTGGGTGGATCAAGAACGCAGTTCTTTAAAGGACATGTAAATTCGAAAATAATATTGATTCATTTTTGTTTAGATCTTACGATTGAAAGGTTATTTTTGATGATGAGGTTAGCTGTTTTACATTTTTTATAACAGATAATTCAATTTTTTGTATAGGTCAGCGGAAGCTGTATATTTTCGGATGATGTTTCACAGTGAAAATTCGTCCTGTTTATAATTACTATGCACTTGTTTTTTGTAGAAAATGTTGATGTTATCGTTTTTATCCGCGTGTTTATTTTTTTATTGGTCAAGTTTGAAAGAAAACAGTTTATGTGGTAGTTAGCCAAATAATCTGTCATTGCTAAGGGTTACATTGGGGAAAAATTACGGCATCATTATCAACCGGGATACAAATATAATAAGACAGACACAAACACCATTATTATTTCATGATGGTTGCCTGTGGACTAAAAGAAAGAACGCAGAATTCTGCATTGCTGTTGGCGCGTATGACTCTGTAGAGGCTTGTGAATTGGTTGAAATACTACTACTATGCAGACAAAGGCTTATCTTCAACCTAAAATCACCGGAATCTATAGAAACAACGGAATAATCCTGAAGCGAGTCCAGAGCACACAGCTCGACTGGGAAAGCACCTGATATTTTTTTTAATGATCACGAAATATCACTACCACCACTACCACTATAACGCCAACGTGATAGACTTGCTTGATGTAACCTTTGACCTGGGTAATGACCAAATAACAACGATTCATACAATCACAAATGCATCAAAAACAAATATAACCACCACAATAGAATTCTAGAAAACTTACCAACGGAGAATCTGAAATGTAATCGATCCCGACTTGGTAGTTCAACTACAGTCACTTTCTCACCGACGTAATGTGGCTTCCCTCTGTCTCTTCTACAAATACTTTCACGGCTTCTGCTACGATGATCTTAGCTCCCTGGTGCCCCACTCTGCATGAATTTACTCGAACTACTAGACTAGCAACTTGGTCTCACTCTTTTTTGCAGTGAAACCAATCAAATTTTACCGACACTACTCTTCGGATTCTTCTATCTGAAAAAAATAAAAACAGTAAAATAAGTACAAGTGACTAATACATGTATATATATATACATATACACACACAAACATATATATATATATATATATATATATATATATATATATAGAATTAATACAAGTATAAGGTTTGTCTGATTGATGTTACCTTCAGCATCCCGACTCCAGAGGTTCGTAAACGGACATGTTCGTCCATTCGTCAGTTGCTATCAGGAAGTATTATAACTGCTTATACATTTTTTTCTTTTTTTTATATCCGCTTATCATTGGTGCAGTGGAGTTTTTCTTCAGTGTATGCGTGCGTTTTCATGTGTATGTGTACGTGTGGTAAAGAGTTATGATTATTTGTCCTTTCCATCGATTAGTTTTCTCCATTTTAAACTCACTCCTTAATCTTTTATCTTTTTTCTCTTTTCTTTCAATTTTGCTATTCGGCTTCCGGTTTTTCTAGACAGCCTGCCTTTCTTACTTTTTTAGCTTTCTAGTCTTTTCTTGAGTTAGGAAAATTGTATTTCTTTCTCTTTTTTTTTTTTGCATAAATACTTTTAATTCTTATATATATATATATATATATATATATATATATATATATATATATTGCATCTTAAATATTTTACTGATACTAATTAATGTTAACGGAGAGATACTCGAAATCGAAGTCTCTTCTAAATATTTATCTTTTCTCCCCTCAGCTATGGGTAAATAGCAGAACAGAGTGTGTAATCTGGCTTAAAAACATAAGAAAAGTTGTCTGGGAACCTTGTGGTACACTATCTTTTTATCCGGTTCTTCTATTAAGAGTGATATTTTCTGTACAAACTTTCACTTATAATTAAATCTTTATTTTTTCAAATACATAACTGCATACATACATAGATGCATATATATATATATATATATATATATATATATACTGACCCTTATTTTATTTGCCACCATATTTTTATGATTTTTTGCAGTTTAACTTCAACCACAAGTGCATATGAGTGTCACACTTTACAAAAGGAGATAAATAGAAAGACATCTTATTATAAACATTAATAGGAAGTATTTTTTTCTTGAATAAAAAAAGATCATGAGCTGAAGAGACAAGAGGAACCTGACCGAAATTTGCTTCTATTGACAGACACCAAGCTTTCACTTCTTTGTCCGATCTTTTTTTTTTTTACTTTCTTTTAAAGGGAAAAAGTCCACTTCAAATGTATTATTTTGTAAATATCAGGCATTTCAAGTGCAAGAAAGATTCAAGAAAAAGCGTTTGTCTGCTTTTTTTCTGACTGAAGATCCCCTTCCTTGCTTCTGGTTGACAATTTTGTGAATAGTGGCCAATTAAATATCCAAATATCTTTATTCCTGTTTCTTGATATTTACTGATCTCCATTATAAAGTAAGAGAATATTTCCTTTTCAGCAAAGTTGACAACTACTTATTTCGATTAGCGAAATCATACAATATTCTTATAAAGTAACAGATTAAATCATGCACCATTTAATTACAGAACACGTGAAGCGTCTTTTATACGAACTAATCTGACGTAGTTGTATATCTTGTTTTCTATTTCTTGTCGAAATGTGGTGCAATAAAAATATTTGAAGAATTACGCACAGAAAAATTACTTATGGAAATAATAGTGAATAACATACCTTAAAATTTGAGTCCAATTACAAAAACACAATGTAATAATTTTTTTAAGTTATTAAATTTGAAAGCGAAATTTGGCGAAAATGAAAAGTTAAATAGAAAACGACCATATTTTGGATTCTTACAAAAACAAACAAGCAACGCCAAATGATGTTACTACAGTAGTTAAAATCTGCCAAATCTAGTACTTTGTGTGTGTGTGTGTGTGTGCGTGTGTGTGTGTGTGTGTGTGTGTGTGTATTGGTGAACACTTTACAGACAAGAAATATTAAAATCTTCATTAGTGTCACCAATCTATATATAAATAATCTTGTAAATTTTTTCAATCATAACTTTGCTTCTTGCATGCTTATCTTAGCTTTGTTTCTGATGTCTCTACAAAATATGGTCATGTGTACGACTAGGCTTTGTGTGTGTATGTCATTTTGAAAAGTTTCATCATTTTCTTGTCATGACAGGTGAAGAGGCTCATCTCTTTTCCAATCTTTTCACTCTTTTTTTAATTTTTTATTTTCAATTGGAGTAGATAGACTAAACTATCGCCCGGTTCACACTCCACCCACGTCTATTGAACAGGTGAAGAGGCTCACCCTTGTTTCCTGTTTAGGTTGTGGTTTCCGGTTTTTCTCTTTTCCAATATTTTCACTCTTTTGTTTTAATTTTTTTTTTTCAATTGGAGTAGATAGACTAAACTATCGCCCGGTTCACACTCCACCCACGTCTATTGAACAGGTGAAGAGACTCTTCCCTTGTTTCCTGTTTAGGATATGGTTTCCGGTTTTTCTCTTTTCCAGTCTTTTCACTCTTACGTAGCCCCCTGCGCATCAGTGGCGTTTTCGCCTTGCTTGGGGTGATATGATTAAAAAAAACAAAAAAAACATAATAAACTCATAGATAGATAGATAGATAGAAGTTTATTGCGTTTTTTCTTTTATAAAACATATCGTCGCAATTCGTAAAAATGATTAAGATAGATAGATAGATAGATAAGAGTTTATTGCCTTTTCTCTTTCATAAAACACATCGTCGCATTTCGTAAAGAAAATATTAAGATAGATAGATAGATAGATAGATAGATAGATAGATAGATAATGGAATGACCATCGGCTACGAAGCTATCTCCGAAATTCAGCGTTTCAAAAGATTCCTCTCTGAAAGACTTTAACATACATGAAGTTAGCCCCTGAAATCTTCATCCTCACACCTAATCATAATTATTAAATGGTAAACACAGTAGAGTTTATGATACTAGTGACATTTGTGTTTATTAGTCAAATGTTCCTCAAAATATCAATGTCATTGACTTGATGATATACAATGGTACTAAATACGACAGCGTCAAATAAAACTTAGTTCCATGATAATAATTACAGGAGTGCTGTCCCTGTATCAGATAACACGCGTTACTGAGTTCGGCTGTAAATCGCAGTTTTGTTATAGAGCGCATACGACTAGAAAACGGAATTAAAACTCAAGAAAATCTATATTTCTGTATTCCTTAGTTCCATAAGTTCAGTCTTTCACGGCTATGCGACTTGCATATGGTTGACAGATCTTCATTCTTACGTATTCCATTGGTAAAGAAGAAGTTCAACTCAGACAGCTTCTTTCAAAGAACTTTTGCTTTCTGGAACAGACTTCTGATAAAATGCTCCTCTGAATCTTACAATATTAACTTCTTCAACTCTTGAGTGAAATGTTATTCATCCCACATATTCTTTTAATATGCAATTTATACTTCTTCCTTTTGTGTCCTTGCAACAACTTCTACCTTGAGTAACTCTTAGGCCTTGTCTTGTTTGAACATTTCGTACATTAAAATCTTGCCTGATATCACGTTGTGACAGATAATCATATTTCACTTATGAGATATTTCTGCCTCGGGTATATAAAAATGCTTATTAGAATTTAGTCAGGGGTCTAGTATTTTTGTGAATATCGGTTAAATGTGATAAACACTTAGGCGATCATGTGTCGAAAGGGACATGACTTACTAGGCAGAAAATTTTTCCGCAGTAGGTTGCCATTACTTTCTGCGGTAGACTGGTTGCCAACCAAGGCTACACAACTTAATCTATACTTATATTTAACCCATAACTGGAGAGAAGAGAAAGATTAATAGTTTTCTCAAGGGTATCTGCGCGTAAGTGAATGTGACAAACAACTGGAAATCGAACTCGGCTCTTCGATTTCTCGTTCCGAGCCGATATCCACTGCACCACTGTGTGTGAAAATACTCAAATTAAAACATGCAGGCAGGTTACTGTATATCTCCACAAAACAATCGAAAATATATTCAAATGCCTTAATAGTTTTTTTATATCATGAAAATCTCGGCTCCTTCAAATTAATTTCCTCTGGGATGAATGTACTTGTCCCAAAGTTTTGTTTTGTTTTTTTTTCAGCTGAAAATTTTTTTAGAATTTTTTCAACGTGGGTTTTTCCAAGGCCTCCAGTGATTTTTATTTCTCTCATGTCACGTCGTTGACGTCAGCAAAACGATTCTCTTTTAGGTCATGTTCGACTAAATAGAATGAAACAGAAGCCACATGATACAATATGGAGTAATAGGGCCTATATGAGACAATGGCTATGTTGCTTTTGGTATTAAAAAAAACTGGGTGCTCAAGGCTACGAAGTCGCAGATGTTAATACGATAAACGATCCAATCATATCTTCTCCATATTTTCTTCCGCGCAATCTAACACTCTTATCAAAGCCTCTGTTTATTCATCTCCGTCCAGAAAGAGAAAATTCCTTGTAAACGATTCTATTAGAGAAATAAATCGACCGTCTTGACATTGAATCAAACGCAGTAAACTTTCTTAGGTTTTTGAGAATTGCTCATTTCCAGTCAGTGTGGTGTTGTTTTTCTTTTCCGGTTCTTAACCGAAGCACAAATGCACGTTCATCTCAAATTAAGAAACCAAATTAAAAAAGAAACTGTAGGTCGTTTCAAATTCATTCCTTCACATCCTGCTACACATCTAAAAGGATAACGTTTTAATCTTTTGTGACTAGACAAATCACGAATTTTGCTCAAATTCTTTTCATTTTTCTTTTTGTTTAATTTTTTTCTACTGACAGGAACAATTGAATTGTTTCAAAAGTTCGTTCTCTGAGTAAGAAGAAAAGTTGGTTCATAAATGGAACGGATTTTTTTGGTCAACCTAAGACAAAACAAAGCAGTCATTTCAAATATATCATTGATGGTTCATTTCCTGTCGAAAGGCTTCATAATTTCTATTTGAAGAACGTAGTCCGGATTTTGGTTAATCAACAATTAATTTAAAATGTCAGTAATACTCACAAGTCTACTTTTAGCTCAGCTTTTTTGGGGAGCCTCTTTAAAACAGTTTCAGCGAATGTCTTTAGCAAAAAAAAAATTGAAGAAAACAATAAAGAAGCGAAACAAAATTTCATACACATTCTCTGATCGATTTAGTATCTAATTTGGGAATTCCCAATGTACGTCAAACAAAAAAAAACAAAACACATGAACAAAACGGTTAATCATAAAAGAGGTGCCGTGGCGGACTATCTCATAATAGCGACGAATCGTGAAACACCGTCGTATAATGCGCAACTGAGTCAATTTTGTAAGTCACATTCGAAGTTTACTTATTTTGGGTATTTCTTTTTAAGTATAAATTAAAACGTACGTTCCTTTATATAAAGAAAGTTTAGGAAGCAATGCAGTATTTTTTCCATCAAGAACCACAACTGGAAGCGTACGTTTGAGAATAAATATCAACCTGCCTTTCGTTAAAATAAAATTACTTCCTGTTATTTTGCCAACCTCATCGACTATTTCATTCATCGTTTAGAATTTCTATGCACATATTATCTCATATTATCCTATTAAATTGTATATTAGTTGTCGCATATACAGTCATATATATATTTCAAACAAATATATATATATATATATATATATATATATATATATATATAGTGGTAATATCCCTGACGAGTAGACGTAGTGATTACCGCAGGGTCCATATTCGAAATTTTGAGTCTGAGATGCTGAATGTAACATCAATCAGCTGATGTAATAAATAGGTAAGGAATATGCATGCACCTTGGAATGTGATTGAATGATGTCAGCCATAAATATTGTCTAAGTCGAGGATGTCCAGAGATCTACCAGTAGAGGTTTATTGGTCTACGTCTACTGAATACGCCTACGTCTCAGAATACTGCATACGACGAGTACCGTCCGTTACCCTTACATACTAGATTGTTCCAAACATTTCGAGGACCGTCAAGCAATTGCCTATACATCAGAATTTTCGGCATTCTGCTATCTTCCATTCGCACAAGGTGGCTAACATACTTAACCGTGATTGAATCAAAAAGGATTCAATTTTGCCAATGCCATTTTTTGTGAAAAGATCTGTGATGGAAATATGATCTTTGTGAGTGTAACCGCAGATTGTACGAGACAGCGCTTGTGAAAGACATCAAGTGCGCTCTGTATGGCGTCCAGGACTCAAGTACATAAAGTAACTTTATGAGAACAATATTTCTGCTTCACACCTATCTCTGTCTTAACTAATGTGCCCCTTTCATTCTATAAATAAAGTTTAACAAACGATTCCTGCGCCTTGGAGATTCTGTTAACAATTTCGTCATGAAGAGATGCATTCCATTTTTTTAACTTTCATTACTTTTCTTCCAAGATATTCAAGATGCATTACCTTTATTCCAGGATATTCAAGATGCATTACCTTTCTTTCAAGATATTCAAGATTCATTACCTTTCTTCCAAGATATTCAAGATGCATTGCCTTTCTTTCAAGATATTCAAGATGCATTACTTTTCTTCCAAGCTATTCAAGATGCATTGCCTTTCTTCCAAGATATTCAAGATGCATTACCTTTCTTTCAAGATATTCAAGATGCATTACCTTTCTTCCAGGATATTCAAGATGCATTACCTTTCTTTCAAGATATTCAAGATGCATTACTTTTCTTCCAAGATATTCAAGATGCATTGCCTTTCTTCCAGGATATTCAAGATGCATTACCTTTCTTTCAAGATATTCAAGATGCATTACCTTTCTTTCAAGATATTCAAGATGCATTACCTTTCTTTCAAGATATTCAAGATGCATTACCTTTCTTCCAAGATATTCAAGATGCATTACCTTTCTTTCAAGATATTCAAGATGCATTACTTTTCTTCCAAGATATTCAAGATGCATTACCTTTCTTCCAAGATATTCAAAATGCATTACCTTTATTCCAGGATATTCAAGATGCATTACCTTTCTTTCAAGACATTCAAATGACTTAACATACATGAGATTTTTACCTTCTACAGTTAAGGGAAAAGTTAGAAATTCCGATATGTGATGTTGCCGTTTTTCGCTATGGTCAGTTTACGAGTTGGTGTTGAATGATGGACAACATCAATTTTCTTAATAGAGAACAATCAACGAGGTTTTATGCTTCCTACAATGATTCTGCAACAAGTGCAGGATTAACTGCAAACAACAGATCAAATAACAATAATATCAAATCTACTGGTCTTTATTTTTGCAGTGGATCGCTGGTGATTATGTAAACCACCAGTTGTCCGGAACTCAAACTAAACCCATTTTCGAAATCCTCGTATATGTGCTTCAGCATTAAAGAAAAATACAAGGCAAAATGAATTGCTGCCCTGACACAACCATGTTTGGTACCATTTGTTACATCAAACTGAATCGATGACTGATCGTTAGAAAAGACGGAATCTTTCATTTCTTGATGAAACAAAATGATGATGTTCAGCATGTTGTTTGGTATACCCAGCTTCTTTAGAACCTTTCAAAGAGCATTGTTACTGAGCGTATCAAATGCCTTGGTAAGGTCAAAAACACTAAATATAGTACTTGATTCATCTCACAGACTTACTCAACGACTTATCTGAGCGAAAAGATCATGTCAACAGTTCCACAGTTAGCTTAAACTCCACACTGGAACCCTGGATATATATCATCAATAAGGTAGGTATTGATTTTGCTGAGTATAATGCGAGCAAGGATCTTGCCTGCTATGCACAGTTAGGAAATACCACGCCAGTTGTCACAAAATGATTTTTTTCCTTTGCTAAATGTCGAATGGAAGCATCTTTGAAGCCCTGAGGGGCGCCTTCTGCTTTCCAAATAACTACAAATAGCTCAAGAAGCTTATTGCCCAGCTTTTGCCCGCCGTATTTATAGACTTCTGAAGATACTTCATCATTTCCAGGTATCTTACCTCTTGACATCTTGGCGTCCTGAACCTCTTTAAGACTTGGCAAATAAGAAAGATTAGCTATTTCTGGGTTTTGTGGGATGGTATCCATAACTACTGAATTACTATTAATCACCTGCTAATAATGCTCTTTCCAACGACGTAAACTTTTAACTTTAAATCAGTTTTGTTTAACGTCATATCATTCTGTGTGGGTTATTTTATGCCAAAAAGGTAGGGTTTTAAGGTATTTTTTTAATGTTAAATTATAGTGAAAAGTTGATTTAATTAGATTTTGATAAACAAGTTGTTTTTATTTTATTCTTTTTATTTTAGAAAATAAAAGATTTCTTCTAGTTTTCTGTTCAAAAATGTATTACTTGTAATTTTTATCATCAAAAATGTATTATGGAAATAATTTTTTTCTTCAATAATGTGTTATGGTAATAATTTTTTCTTCAAAAATTTATATTTTCTACAAAAGTCAATTTTTATACTTTCATAGTGTGTTGACCCCAGTTTGAGGGTTAGCTGTTTGCCTATATCTGGGACCTTAACAGGTGCTACATTATAGGGTCAGAGTGAACCTGGAAACACCAGCAATTAAGTGGTTGTTCCATGTACCTCACAACCTCTCAATCAGAGGCCTTACTGCCAGATGCAGTTTACCGTCATACCCAGGACTTAACTTTATCTGTGTGTAAAGTGCTTTTATTAGAGAATAGGTCAGTGGGTGTTCTACACATTTTAGGAATATATACATGATTTAGACCATCATTGATTGTTTTTCAATTTTTTCTGTCGACACCATACTGGGCTTCTGCAGCTTTAGAAACCCACCAGAACTCTTTCATTTACCTTAGAGACTTTAAGATCAATTCCTTGCACTTCGTATAAGCGAACCTTTTGATAGACAATGAATTATCATTAATCCATTAATTCTGTGCTATATGCATCTGGTTGATCACAACCTGGATCTCAGGGTTACTTTTGTCGAACCAGTTCTGGTGCTTCCTTTTTTGGATATGAAGGACTTTACTAGATAATGTGTAAATAATATTATTTAGAGACTCCCATGATGTTTCTACATTATCACTGATTTCAACAGAATCAAAGCTGGAGTCGTATGCTACAGATAATTTATTTCTTTAAACGTTAGTCTTCAAAGCAAGGGCAGTGATTCGTTTAGGTATATTTGAGCCAGCCAAAACCCTTTTACGAGAGAGCTGAACAGAGATTCTGCTTCGGAATAGAGCGTGATCTGTGATCTGAAAGACATGTTGTACTGTGAAAAGATTAAGTGACGTGTAAATCATACATGTCTCGCTTCTTATTTATGATATGGTCAATCTGATGCCATTTTTTATGTAGGGTGCATCCAGGTTGTTTTGTGATGATTCGGTTGTTGAAAGATATTGTTTCTAACACAATGATCAAATTCCTTACACACGGAAAGAAGACGCAAACCATTTGAATTCATTTTACCTACCGCATGCGGACAAAGGATACCAGGTCATGTGATATGGCCTCTTCTAACTCGTGCAACGAAATAATCTAAGAGATCGAGTTTACTGTGAAAAGAAACTTTGGTGATAACAGAGCACAGTTTATTATAAAAGGTCCTAATTTCTTACTCAGGATGTAACATGATTGGCACATAGCAACTTACAAGTGTCATTTAGGACCCAATCTCAATATCTAACGTCAGTGACATTATGCGATCGTCAATTCCCTTCAGAAGTGAGGTCAATGATTTTGAAGCATAAGATCCAATAGCAAAACCCACACCTGACTGACGATGCTCCTCTTCGCTTTTGCCACTCCCATCATATAAATATATAACTACCTACAACTTCCTCCAGCTGAGATGTACCTACAAACCGAGTTTTACGAAGAGCAAATGGAAGCGTTGTACTTTTTTAAGGTACATGGTAGGAGAGCAGTTTTGCGTTCTAGGGTTACGGCATCCTTATCTTGAAGTGTTCTGATGTTCTAAGAACCAAGACTAAATTTTCTACTTTTTTTTTTTACATTTCTTTGTTTTTGGCTGCATGTTTGGATAACCAGACAGCTGGAGTACGCTGTCAAGTTAAATAAATGAGCAAAGCAATTTTTAGAGTGTGTTTTCTCACCCCCTCCAGAGATTGGAAAAAGCAGTGCTGCATCTAAATAGATCAGCTTTGTCACTATCAGAGGACACGGATTGCATAATTGCTCAACGGTTTGTGCAGGAACAGCCATCACTTGATAGTCGCCACCGGGCAGAGCAAACGCAAAGAACTTCCAGTATTATCCTCTATCTGTAGCCGCCAGCATTACCTCATCGTCAGTGTGATTGAGATAGCAAGATAGAAAGACAGGATAGAAGAATCGAACTATCCACGCATATGATTTGATTATAGTGGTAAGGGCTTGTGTCGAACCAGCCACTTTTTTAGAAGTGCTGATAACAAATATTTGCTACGAAAGCAATTAACAACATGTCTCAAGTTTTATTACAGCAGAGTAACCTCTCTGTTACTTCCGGTATGCACCCCCCCCCCCACATATATATATATATATATATATATATGAAAAAACATATACATATATACATAAAGATATATTTACAGTGTATTTACAAAAAAAAATTCACGCATACTCAGGCACAAACGGAAAATATTTGACACATAGATGGGGCCCCTAACTGGTACTACCACTCCGAGCGTAAAATGAATTTACAAATACTTAATAATTACCTATATTGCCTTTACAAAGTAATAACAAAATATCTATTCTATTTTCATTTAAAATTATCCACTTGGAAATAAATACTAAAAGTCGTATGACATCATTTTTTTTAAAAACTGGGGTGGCCTAAAAATTATGGCCGGCAATATATATATATATATATATATATATAAATGAAATTATAACTATACTCGTGTCGAAAATCTTCCACGATTCTACGAAGTGAAAAAACGGTTTTAAAAAAGAGAGCTAAGTACATGAACATTATTCAAAAGGGTTCGGACCGAGTCAACGCGTAGCCCAAAGAAAAAACATCGACGATCCGTTTAGGTGAAACCTAGGTAGGTCTGACTGGCTCACTAGGTAATTTTTACTTTATATATATATATATATATATATATATAGGGCATGGCTGATTGGGTTGTACATTCGCATTCCGATCATAAATGTACAGTCTCAACAACTTTAAAGTTATCGCCCTGGGGAGACAATCTTACTCTTAAGGTGGAACAACTATGAAAAATGCCCTAAAGGCCATACAAGATCTTCAGGGTGAAAATCAGTTGACAAAACTGTTCGTAATGCGAATTTGATTTTACTAACACGAAGTCACATGTCATCATGACCAAAGATTCGGCCGCATTGTTCTTATTCAACTGTTGGTTTCGCCGGATTATGCGCTCTCTCCCAGAAACTATAACTAAGGTCTGCTTAGCATATTTCTAGTATGAACTACTGGTTGGCGCTGTGTGTAATGAAGAAACGGGAAATATACATGAACGAGTGTGTGTCTGCAACAGGGAATATGAAAACTGAACTAGAGCTCAAATACAAAATTCTGAGACGGCTCGCAATTGTCAAGCTGTATGTCTTCTGGCAGAGAACGACTCTGTTGTTGCTCGATCTTCAGACTGGGACTCGGCAAAGAAAAATTGACCAGCATTGTCCTCGATCCCGTGTATACGAGGGTTAGGTAAATTTTGTCCCTTGACTCCAGTGTATTCGCTTGGGTTCCCCACGTTAAACTCGAATTTGTCATATTCTATCCCAGTGGGGAGACTTTCGGTAAATACTTAGAGTTACTCGGGAGTTCTAGTAGAGCCTTCGTTAGAGTAAAGTTGAAGTCAGTTGGGACATAATATTATTAATGTTAGTAACTTGATATAACAATGGCGATAAAGAATTAGAATCACATGGATGTAATTTTTTCCTTTGTTGCGAAAGAGAATTACGGCATTGGTTCGTGAATCTTATGGCTTATTAACTCTTAGTTCAGTTCCAGGGCTGTGTAGTAGATACTTAGTCTTGGGGGACACGAGTTGAGCAATAACTGAGCCGTACTAACAAGGGTACAAGAGAGATCGCTAAATATGGGAAACAAAAGAAAAACAATCTGCCTCTGTATATTTAGTCAGTCAGTTAAGTACCATACGTGATACATGCTTGGGCGATCATGTTTTGAAAGAGACATGACTGACTGGGCAGAAGCTTATCCCGTAGTAGGTTGCCATTGCTTTCTAGGTTAGACTGGTTGAAAGCCAAGGCTATAGAACCCAATTGGAGGGAAGAGACCTATTAATGTCTTTCCCAATGATATTTGTTCGTAAGTTAATGCGAGGAATTCAACAGGAATTCGAACTCGGCTCCCTGATTTGTTGTTCTGAGTCGATATCCACTGCGCCACAACGCACAACTCCTCTGTATATTACATTGTGTTAATTTCAATATTCATTGAAAGTTATCTGGTTAGATTGATCGAATAGGCTATTTTGTTGGTTCCAGTAAAATAGACACTAAGGTTATTTTGCTGGTCCCGGTAAAATAGACCTGATTACGATGTATTTACCATAACACTGGTAATGGTGACTTCTGGGCGCTAAGCTTTGCCAAAAAGCGGCCTATAATCTTATTCTAGGGGTATATATGGCTTTCGATTGAGATTTCTTTTAAATTGACAGCTAGCTACAGTTAGAGATCCAAACCCGTCACGATCACGAGTCACATAACTCTTTCGAGTCGTATGGGCATCACATGTAGTGCTGCCGCTGTACAAGTGGTCTGTCTTGGGCAAGATGGCCTGACGAAACCCAAACCACTTTAGGCTGGTTTGAATTGAGAGGTCTTCTTTCTACGCCTATATAAACCAATCTGCCCTTCTGTTTACCCTTAACTGGTACGGAGAACAGATGGATACATCACTTTTCCAAGTAGAGTAATAAACTCGACTGAAATTCGAACTTGGCTCTACGATTCCTTAATCTGAGCCGCAATGGTTACTTCATCGGGCCTTCACCTAACCCATACCTTTAGAAATAAAGAGGCTAAATTCAGTTGGTTAGTTGATTTGTTTGAGAATTTGTTAATCTTCTATATAACGAAAAATCCCCCCGAAATGAGAATTTTTTTTAAAAATTTGTTTTTCTTTTATGTTTTAACTAAGAAGGATTGAACTTTGTTGCCTCTAATATACTTCAATCAGAAAAAAAAAAGTGTTGTGAACATCATAATGTTATTTTGAGAAGCATGCAACTATTTTGAGAACAGGTTGAAAAAAAATAGTTATTCTGAGTTGGAACCCCAACGGTTGTTACCACGAAAAAGAGATGCTTCAAAAGCACTTTAAATAATCGGGTTGGCCCAACATACAATACGATCCGATCCAATTTCAGAAGCACGTGACAACGATTTCTCAAATTTCTCAAAATCAAGAGAGCAGAAGTATCGATTCTAATTCTAAGCAAGAATGGAAGTCTTTTACTTATAGTCAACCTCATGCATTAAATATTTTCAATGATTTAATAGCGTAAATATTAACTACTGACAGACTGAATCGGCCGGGAGACATACCAGTGTTGGAATTAGTTTGATTTATTTATGTGTGATCAAGAAAGTCAGCTGCTCATATGCCTGAGTGCGCCAGGAATTATCTATTCAATGCCTATCATCTTGCAAAGACTACGTTAAACTAAAGGCGGAACCCAGCGACAAGGAAACAGTAGTAATAACCTGAACGAGACAAGACAAAGCGAACACGGACTTTGAAATTTTCGGCACTTTTCTAACCTGTTATTTTCCTAATGTTATTTCAAGAGAGACAGACGTTGGAGTTAGCAGAGCTCGTCGCAGTTTTTCACTATCGGTAATTGAAATATTGTTTTCTTGTCGACTCAGATGTTTTGGGATCAGTGAACTAGTGGCTACACGAACCAAGCTATTTAAAACGCTAATCTGAACGGGCTTATGACAAGGTATAGAATGATGGAAAGCTAATGAAGCGAAAGAGAGAGACGACTTACTGTTATGTCATTCATTTGTTTTGGGCTTCGCCTGCCCGTCTCATTGTCTCTAAAATAAATAAACTTTAGTAAGTGCAGGTTTCACAGTCCTTTTTTATTATATGTTTTACAAGACATTTAACATTGGCTTTATTATTCTTTTCTTTTTGTTTTTTTTTTCTTTTACACGAGGTACTTTATGGGATCAAGTTAAGGAAGAGGTGGAAAAGCAAAGAGACGCTGGTGTGTCGTCCGTTTTCTTGCAAGTCGTTGGGTGTCAGGTTCTAAATCTGTCAAAACTGACTTGTCCGATTATCTTTGCAGGATCAATAAATCGGTACAAGTGACAGGGTTTGTAGGTCGGCCGACTGGATGTTTTATTTGAAGTGGTGTTATAAAATCATAAACGGGAAATAACTTGTTAGCCTCGCTATGTTGCAAGTTTAACACTTGCATTTAAACACACTATTGTACTTCTCTGATATGCCAGTCTTATCTTTCTTTTCTTCTTTTTTTATTCTGTGTCAGGTTGTAATCAACCACAGTTCTCCACAACTTCCTATCCTTCGTAGCTTTTATTCTGTGTCAGGTTGTAAGCAACCACAGTTCTCCCCAACTTCCTATCGTTCGTAGCTCTAAGCAATATTTGCCTCCTAATTATACCACCAAGTTATTGTTTTGCCGTTCATTTGCACACACTAGAAGGTAGCAAATGAAAGAGAAAAGAAAGGACTAAACATAAAAAACAAGAAAACTGAATGCATGGTCATTAACAAAAAGAGAGGTCCAAACTGCCAATTACAGGTTGGTGATACTAAAATCAAGCAGGTACGGAAATTCAAATACCTGGGAAGTATTCTAACAGAGGATGAAAAGCGCGACACTGAGATCCGAAGGCTTATTGGCATAGACAAAGATGCATTTCAAAAGCTGAGTAGAGTATTGTTATGGCCTGGAATAGAGTTAAACAAATATATTTTTTTAAAAAAGTAGTACAAACAAATACAATATGAGAAGATCACCAGCGTGACTGTATTGGTCTTGCTGCTAGAGCTATACACTGGAATAGACCTCTCACCACAAAGCAGAATCTGCTGCTTATTTACAATTTGGAAGAATTAATTTGTGCATGGATAGATTACAAGTATTGAGGTAGCAGGAAAAACTACTGGCCTGTTAAGTGATATCTATCCTCCTATATAGCTGCGAATGCTGGGCAATCTCTTTAAAGATGAAATAAAGACTCGAAGCAACGGAAATGTGGTTCTACAGAAGGATGCTGAGGATACCATGGACCGAAAATGTGAGCAGTGACGAGGTTCTTGAAAGAAGGAAAGCGAAAAGAAAACTTATACTTAACATTAGGAAGTGTCAGCTGAAGTTTCTGGGACGCCTAATCAGGAAGGTGGGCTTCGAGAATCTGATACACACAGGGCGGATAGCGGGAAAGAGAAAAACAGAGCGTGAAATACTTGATAGGCAAATAAATGGCAGAGTTATGTTCGAAAGGATAACCAAAACAAAAGGTATTAAAAGCAACATGAGACAGGAGGTTGTAGATGGATATGATCGCCTACGCCCTGAAGAGACACGTCACATGAAAGAAAAAAGTGATGTAGTTTACTCGCTGTTTTTTTCTAGGCCTCTTACCATCTATATATTTGTGAGTGTCAAGCTCTACAAGCTAGCTTTCCTATTTATTTATTCTAAACTTTTAAACGGCCTTTTTCTGATTCTATGCATAGCATTCTCACTGTCTTTCTCCAGAACCATACTTTGGTCGTTTCAAGTGTCCTTTTCATCTGTAAAGAAATTCTCAAGCTTTCATTAAACATACATGAGTATTTATACTAAATGTAACAGGTGAAAACTTTTTTTTCTCATAACATAATTTTCTTGATTCTTTGGTTAGATTTGTAAAGCGTATTTCGCTATTCCAATGCACGTTCGGGTTTCTGCATCACATTTTTGTCTGTTTTTCTAGATCCAGAAAAGTTAAGATTATAGTAATCTAGAGAGCATCTTCTCAGGAGTTTGTTCCACGAAGCAACGTTTCTTAACTTGGACAATAGCATCAATTTTCTAACTGGTTCTCTGGGGAATATATTCCCAAATCTTGGAATCAAATCAAGGTTGATTTGGGTGGTAATCTGTCTTGGATACGTCTCAATTGAAAACTTTGGCGAAGGAAACTGAACATCACTCAAAACGAAACTGCTCTCTTTTAACCACCATCGAGAAACTATTGTACCTGCGATTGGTATGGATGACGATAGTCTCCTGGAGAGCAACACACTGCGCTTCCTTGGCCTGATATTCTCAACCGACCTGAAATGGAATTAATATATCGGATCTATTGCTGCATCTGTGATAGAAAGACTGGGCCATTTTGTCGGAACAGAAAGTTTTTCTTGTCAGAATCTATTTTGCACATTTATAAATCTACCATTCTTCCGCGCATTTAATACTCTTGCCATATACGATTGGGTCCTCCTGTAATTCAACTGGAGGTTCTCGACAAAATCCAAAGAAGAATTTGCACCGTAAACGATCCTGATTTGGCCTCTTGACTTCAGTCACTTTCTCACCGACGTGACAAGGTTTCCATCTGTCTTTTCTACAAATATTTTAATGGTAGCTGCTCTGCTGAGATTTTCTCTCTGATAAGGCCCTGACCATTTGTATTTAAGCGTGCTACTAGATTGTCATCTAGGTTCTACTCTTTAACCGTTAAAATAGTTAAATGTAACCACCTATCTGCTCTAATAGTTTCTTTTCCACACTTCCTGCCTGTGAAGCTTCAATCCATTTACTTGCTTTCCTGATAACTACAATCTCCAAAAATTTAAATGCAGCATCAACTGCCATCTTTTATCTCTTTGAATGCCATCCATCATATATCTTTTCTTGACATCCTTTGTACCCTGTATTTTATCTCACTCTGCCACCTGCGCATTAGTGGTGTTTCAACCTTGCTTGAGATAAAATGATAAAAAATAAATTCACTCCATTAAATAAATAGAGGAAAGCTGGCTTGTAGAATTTGACACTCAGAAGAACATTCATGGTAAGAGGTTCTGAAAGAGACTGCGAGTAACCTAAATCACTTTTTTTCTTTCATGTGTCGCGTCTCTTCAGAACATAGGCGATCATATCCATTCATCCATCCACGCCTCACCCACTAATAAAAAAAGACCGGAGCAATTCAGTCCATCTTCGATCGAGTTCAAAATTATTTTCGCAGATTTTGGGGTGATTAATTGTTCTCCAGCCTACAGTTTATCCCCTTAAATGAAACCGTCATCAGGTAGCGGCAACTGAAATTTCTGGAACACTTACTAAGGATGGAAGACTTAAGAAAATTGACACTCACAGGACAGATAGAGAGAAAAAGAGACAGAGGAAAGTAGCGCATAACATACTTGATAGACTTGTAGAACCACTTCTACATGCACGTACATACCTACATACATCGTCATGCACACACGTTCGTACGCATATACCCACACACATCTACGTAAGGACTGCACGTGAAGGTTTCTTTTTTCCCAGCGTTTATCAAGAAATATATAAACTAATTTCCACACGTATCTAACAAGTTGGAATATGTTTTCGGAGCTTTAAAACCGAGAGCCGTTCGTCTCTTCGAACTCACACAAACATTCAGCAATTAAACATATAAAAATGTTTCTCTTTATACTATAAGAACATTTCAATACATGATTATTATATTCACTAATATTCAGTACAAACATATTATTTCCTTTTTCAGGGTCTCTCCTAACATGAATATTCAGACAATATCTTTAATATCTAAGAGAGAACACTTTTCACGACATCTTGAATTTGTGAATAATTCAGTTCTGTAACCTTACTTGATACAATGTTGTTATATGCGTTACATTGTGCCTTGAGTTATTTTATTTATAATTGTGGTGGTTTGGTCAACCAACCTTTTCTTCACTATTAAAATCACTACCCCGAAAGTCAGTCTGCTACAAATTGGTACACAGGTTGACCAAACCGCTACAGGCTTGTACAAATAAATGGCAGAACAGGTTCTGGGAGAAAAAAGATGTAGAGTGTCATTGTATTGTATGTTATGACATTTTCTTTTTGTTTATTATCTGCTATAGCAGATTTTTTTTTAATGCAGTGAGTTTTTTGTTATCATTTCACCCGAAGCAAGGCAAAAACACCACTAATACGTAGGTGTTACAGTGAGATAAAATACAACTTACCTTTAAAAAAAAAATCGTTGCTGCTCACATGTTCGGTCCCTGGTATCCTTAGCATCCTTCTGTAGAACAACAGTTCTGTTGCTTTTAGTTTCTTCTTAATCTTTGAGAAGATTATCAAAGATTATCAAAGCCTTTAAGATTATCAAGCATTTGCTGCTATACAGAAGGATAGATATCAAGTAACAGTTCAGCACTCTTCTTTTTATTCTGACAAAACTTTTTTCCTTTTTTATTACCCTGATTTGGAGTATTAAGAGACAAGAACATAAAATACAATACCAAATGACTATAATTGTTAGCCACCCAGTGAAAATCGATTACATTCGTAACGGCTTCTTCGGGTAGTTGGCTAGTGCCTATCATACCATGGCGAATTCCACCTAAATATGGAGGTTCTATTTTTATCGATCTATGTGAGAGTGGATAGAGACTATTTACCATGAAATTCAGCTTTCGTAATGCTAGATTTTAGATTTGTTCTAACACAGAACTCTGAAAAAAAAAAGGTTTGAGATTATTTTACCTGCAAAACAGATTATAGAATGCTCTGTTTCATTTGGCGCTTTATTTAATACTATTTAAATAGAAACTTGATATAAAATCCCATCAGATTAAACAGCTTTTAAATATTAGCGTCAATGTGAGGATTATCTTCGCGAAAAGTTCAAATTCTGGCTTCCTCTCTCGTCCGTAATAAATGAGTTTGGTCGGCAAATTCAGTTTTGATTTCTTCTCAACCAATACACTGCTATTCCAAATCCCACTCTTTTTTTTCCCCTCCCAACCTGTTTAGTTTATTCCAACCTACCTGCTTATTTTAAACTCTTCTCCCTCGATTTTTTGTTCTGAAAGAAACCAATTTTGAATAAGTTTTCCAAATAAACTTTTATTCTAACATACCCTTATCTTCCGGAATTTAATAAGTTACTCACAATATTGCAGAAATGTTCGTGAGAAAGGCATGAAATCATAACTTCACCAACTAGCTATTTGTTATATAGCAAGTATTCTATATTTGGGAGCAACTAGTCACCGTGAATAGAACTTACCTGAAAAGCACTTCACAATTTTTCTCAAAATACCATGGCGCTCCCGAATAATAAAGAAAAGAAAGCTGTAAGCTGACACCATTTCCTACGTTATGAAGATAACATTATTAAAAAAAATATAAATATACCATTCATTTGTGCGTTATATATTACTGCCATATCTGGTCTGCTGCTCTTGTTTTATACACACACACACACACACACATATATATATATATATGTATATATATTAGAGCACTCAAGCACTCTGGCTATTGGGCGTGTATAATGACAATATACATGCTAAAACGTCTGCCTTCTTCTACCGTGGGTCATGGCCCAGATGTAGAACCGCCGACTGGCGCCACTTTGGTCGGATTTCAATTCAATTCAAAAGCAATCGGAGTCTAACCGTACTGATGAGCTATGATACAGTGAAACAGATCTGTATGCAGATGACTATATATATATATATATATATATATATATATATATATACTGTTAAATATAAGAGACAATGAATGTCTATTATGTTTAATCATGAACCGTTCTAAACATCGTATTTTGGCTTTAATTTCAGGTGAAAATAAAGACAAAAATTCTCCAACATTTGGATAATGTTTATTAAGTTGGTTCTAATTTGGAGAATTTTTGTCTTTATTTTCAACTGAAATTAAAGCCAAAATACGATGTTTAGAACGGTTCATGATTAAACATAATAGACATTCATTCTCTCTTATATTTAACAGTATATGTTTAGAAAATTATCTGCTGCCTCGATACATTAAATATATATATGTGTGTGTGTGTGTGTGTGTGTGTGTGTGTGTGTGTGTGTGTGTGTGTGTGTGTCGTGACAGTCCAAGGAAGGGTCTATCCTAACCTGGCATCTTGACTTCAATCACTTTCCCACTACCTTGATTATGGTTTCCCTGTTTTTTTTCAAAAATCTAAATTCAACATCAATTGCCATCTTTTGTCTTCCTGAAACCTATTCTTTTATTGTACTTTCCTCTCATTAGTCTTCGCATTCTCTGTCACTCCTACTAGTTTCTTGCTTCCTGATGACGTAGTGACCTTACTTTGGGTTAAATATTTAAAAAATAAGTTAATGATCAAGGATATTGCGTATATTTCTTTTAGCAGATATTTGTTTTACCACAACTTCGAAAATGACTTAGTAAAACTTACAATTCATCATCTGTATTTTTTTATTCGGAAATAACGATAAGTGTGCTGAACCGTTATGTAATATTGGTTCTCCTACATGACAATGGTGTACAATTCCCATTCAGATGGAAAAGATACATGAAGCAAAACAAATATGGTTCAATATAACGATGTCAGGAACCAATAGAATGAACATGCGAATAACGTGAAAGATTTAAGGAAAATGTTACAAAAGTTAATAAGATATAGAGATCTACAATTGCATAAGTTCTGAAGAGACATGGCTCATAAAAGAACCTTTCCTTTGCCTCATTTCACATACTTTCCTGCCCTGATATGGCTCACTATATCGTAAGTTTCGTATTATAATAATAATCGAGCGAGAATCAAGCTCACGATCATAGTGAGATTATTAAAAAGAGGAACACGTTAACCACTGTTCAACGGCGAAATTTGCAATACAAAGCATAATGCAGCACAAGTTTAAAATGCAGCTACTCGCTTAACAACTGTGTTTTGTTCCAATGCCCGTGCTGCTAAACGGGCCTGATGTCAGCCAGATATTGTACCTGGCCACTATTTTCACTCCACTCATGTAAATGGTTCATGTCAAACATCTTCACGTTGTTTTAATGTTACTTTTGCGACATTTGCAACATTTCTAATTCATTTCCTAACGTTTATACAGTAGTGTACGCAACACTAAACATAATGAACAAATTCGATAACCAGCACTATCTTCTATACATCTTTTTGTTTTGCATATTGTAATGTAACGAAAAAAAATCAGAACAATATATCCAAGTGATCGAAATAAAAGGTTCAGTTCTAAATTCCAATCACCTGACGAAGGCCGGAGCTTACAACGATCGAAACTTCGTGAATATTAATATGGCAATAAAGATGAGAACAACAGTCTGAACAATGCAAATATAGTAAATAATGCCTTATCTCAGATGCATAGAAAAATGATTTAAAGTACAAGTCAATTTATTTTTCCACTTTATTTCTCCGTTTTATTAATTTTATTTTGAAAACAAACAAATTAACCAAGATCAAAGTATTTGTAAACCATACAATTCTACCTGGTTGTAAATTATTATTATTATTATTATTATTATTATTATTATTATTATTATTATTATTACTAGTGGGCCCGTGTCGTCAAAAATCACGGCACAATATTTATATGGATATGCCGTGTAAAATGTCGGCAATATACATACTGTTGTACCTACAATCAAGCATCTTACTTTAAGAGATAAAAAAAATCCTAATGCCTATGACAGAAAGGGATATATATATATATATATATATATAGAGAGAGAGAGAGTACACACGAATAAATACACAATGGCCATTATTATAATCGATATATATATATATATATATATATATATATATATATATTCTTCAATACTCTCAACAACATAATTCTTGCAAAAAAATAAAATAATAATAAGAGCAAGCATGCAGCAAATTTTTTATAAAAAGTTTAACAATTCGTAATAAAGAGAATGAATTGAGCCGACGCTGCCTCGCTATTGTCTCTATCCCTATAAGTGTGACAATCTATATATATATATATATGTGTGCGTGCGTGCGTGCGTGCATGCGTGCGTGCGTGCGTTCGTTCGTGACAATCTCTCTTTTATACAGGTTTCACTAAAAATGACAGTAAAGGTATTATCATTAAGTTTTATTCTGATTTTCTTTTTTCTTTTCGCAACTCAAATAATATAAGAATTGTCGAAAGGCTTCGTATTTTCAAGCGCTTTCGGCTGTACTTTTAGTCATTGTGAAGAATTAACTTTATTTAACTTGTAAATGAATAAGTGCGTGTATAATTATACGTATAACAAAATTCATTCTTAGTAATGGCTGAAAATACAACCGAAAACTCTCGAAAATATGCAGCCACTCGACATTTCTTATATAATTTCAATTCTGAAAAGAAAAAAATCACATGAAAAATCACATAAAACCTTATGGATAATAACTTGTTTGTCATTTTTAATGAAACTTGTATATATATATATATATATATATATATATGTGTGTGTGTGTGTGTGTGTGTGTGTGTGTGCTCGTGTTCAGGTAGTCATTAAACAACTCGGTCGTAATGGGAGGCGTGGCTATAGCTTATTTCTTAGGCAACAATTGTACAGATGTTTAAATCACTTTTAACATAGTGCTTAATATTAACCATATATTGTAATAAAACAAAGATATATTTTTCCTATTCGTTTTTACGATAACAGTTGCATTTTTTTTATCACAGAAAACACAGTATTTATTAGGATTCGAACCGCGATGAATGTCATTGGACTAATACCCGTCAACAACTCCAGAGAACACAGTTTGGCGAAGAGAAGGAAGTGAAATAAGATGAAGTGTTTACGAAGTTACTGAAAAGACAGGCCATTGTTATCTGATTGAACAAAGAAGTAAAAAAGGAGATATTCTTATCATTATCTATTTACATCAACTACCAAAGACATCATTTCCGCACACCATGCTGTTTAATCTAGCGAATGGAACTTTTTTGCCGAACCCACTCAAAAGAGCTCCTTAGGTTTGCGGTATTGTGCGGACATCTTAGCTTCCGACTACCTGTCAATCATGGCGATATTTTTGAGCATTCCTCTCCTGAATTTTATCTCACTCTATAGAGATAAAAAAACAAAGGCGTGAGCTTATATATTTAGTTCTGTTCAGTTCTACTAGCCTCTTTCATCTACTTCATTATACATTGTCAATATATATATATATATATATATATATATATATATATATATTGTCGATCAAATCAGTAACTTTAATTTCAGAACTGCGTTTAGTGCTCTTTTAATCTATTATCATTCAGTTTTGTTATCGTATATTAACACCTCTTATTTTTTTTTGAGACACTCATCTTCTAGGGCCGCAAACCAATCCCTATCGCAGACACCTGCTCGGGCTAATGTTTATTTGTTCAAAACCTACAAAACCTACTTGTAATTAATACAGCTAGTATGCTAAACCGTCCGTAGTTAACAGTTTCTCGGTGGGAGAAAGCTCATAATCTTTCCTAAACAACGCCGGAAACAATATCGGTACATTCAAACACTCGGTCACGATGATTTGTTACTTCGTTCTAGCAGTACCGTCTACAAAATTTCACACAACGCTCATGCAGTGATGATTATTTTCATATATATATATATATATATATATATATATATATATATATATATATATTTAAAATCCTACGAACTCCAGCATTTACTTTTTAAAGAAGTCCTCAATACAACGTAGGTCTAATTTCAAATGTAAATGATTTTCACTAAAGTTACTGAACATTGCCTAATGGCGAGATAAAATATTTCAATCTCAAAGCATAGAAATATCAGTGTATCTATGTAAACTAAATTTATTTTAATAGTTTGAAGGTATGCTATATACGGATTAAGTGCTCAATGTTAGAGATAGAGCGTATCTAAACTTATTTTAAATAGAACTCTGTGTGTGTGTGTTCCCGTAACCTATAGACTCCGAAGCGGCTGAACCGATTTTCTTGAATATTTACACAGTTGTACTATAAGGTCTGCGAGTGTTCTTAGCTAGGTTTTGTGTCGAGGTAGCCCAGATAAATATCGAAAATCGATAATCGAAAAAATCGCGTTATAGAAGGAATGGTCCGATTTTAATCAAATTTGATACACTCATAGACAAAGACATAAGAAACGATATTCAGAAGTTTCAAGGTTGAAGTTCTTACAATAGTGCAGCAAATCGATAATATATATTTATAAAAGGCAAGATGTTTGTGTGTGTGTGTCTGTTTATCTGCCTGTATGTCTGGATTTTTTTCAGCCCTTTTATTTTAGTTTTTGTTTCGGGTTTGTCTCTAAGTAGATATAATTGTAGTTCTTAGTCTCAGCCATAATACCATTTAATCAGATGACTTATTTAGCCTTCAAAATTCGGTTTACAACGAAAAAACTTATTTGATATCGATATCAGGAAATCAAAATTTGATTTACAACCATTCAATTTTCTTTCAGTCTACGGTTTCGCTTTAACTGGAAACAACTATTGCTTTTAGTCTTTCTTGCCAACGTCCAAAGAGTCTGAGTTCCAGAACCATGGATTAGTTTTAAAGCTTTCATTACATCCGAGCAACGCCGGGCTATACTGCTAGTGTAAAAATAAAAGAAGAAATTGAATTCAAAACCCACATTCAACTGTCTGTTTCATGCGTAAACGCATGATGTGTGGATGATGATGATTAAATGTCCATTCTCTCTGTCACTCTCTCACACACACATATACATAAACACACACAGGCACATTATATATATATATATATACTTGTATATATAAAATTGTAAAAAGAGAAAACAGATATATTAAAGCCCACTGTTCATGCATTTACTTTTTTTAAAGATTGCTCAATACAGAATAGAGCATAATATTGTAATTCTGTTTATTACAATGGTTTGTAAAAGCTGTATATCATCGCACAAAAATGTACATTTTTCAGAACTATATTGATCTTCTTCAGCTGATATTTTAAAAATAAATGATGAAAATTATTTATTTTACAAAATATAACATGAATTCATGGTTATTCGGAAAATTAATGAGTGCTGGTTGTGGAATTTAAACAATTTGATCGTAGGTGTGTCAATATTGCTCAGTCAAAAGTGAGAATTAAGCTGAACTATGGAGTTGAAAATTTGGGTCTCGAAACAGAACAATGTAGCTTAATGTCAAAACATGACATTTTTTAATTTCTTCTGGGTAAGATACATACTGAGACCTTACTTTTTTTTTAAATGGGTAGACAATATTTTTTAACAGCAAGTTGAATTTTAGGGTTTTTTAAATTGATTTTGTACTACGTCATCTATTAAAAGGGATAGATTTTTAGGTTAAAGTTAGAATTGAGTAATTATGGTATACACTTTCGTTCATCCCCCACACCTTTCCTACCCGTTCATTTCTTTCTTCTTTTTTTTGGCGGGGGGCACGAAATGTTAGAAACACGGTAGGAATCAACGGCCAGCTAACTAGAGGTGGTGTCTTGATAAATCACCGTGGAGAATGCAACGGGATACCACACCACTATCATTCCCGTGAACAATCATGGCTTTACAAAATATAAAATCTAACAGCGTGAAGAGGCTTACTTCCAAATGAAGTAATTCTTTGCACGGTAAGGATCGACAGGGGCAACAGGTGTTACCTGGCTGTCCTCCAGCGACTGTTTGCATTAAAAGCGTATTGGGGACACCTTTTTCCAAAATTTGTCCCTCACCCAGAAAGAACGACCGTAACCCTGCAAATGTGCACAAAATAAATTACCCTAGAAACATGGAACGTCTGAACGCTGAACAACTGTGGTTAAATTGAGAATGTCAAGCAGGAAATAAGTAGACTGAATATCAAAATTCTGGGCATATGCGAAACAAGATGGTCAAACAATAGAGACTTCAGCAGCGACAACCACAGGATCATATATGCAGGAGGTAAAAATAACGAAAAGGGAGACGGCTTAAGACTGGATGAAGAAATGAAGAAATGCGTTCAGGGACACTGCTAGTTCTTTGAAAGAGTTCTCCTGGTCAAACCGAAAGGGATACCCTTCAATTAGCAATTACAGAAGTTTATTTACCAACAACGCAAAGCATTAAGGAAGAAATAGAATCATTCTACTCCACTCTTGACAATGCCAAGGCTCAGTGTAAAACCCAAGAAATTAGAATCAACATGGTAGACTTAAATACCAAAGTGGGCAAAGAGAGGGAAGAAGAAACAACTGGCGACTTTGGATTAGGTATCCGCAACGAACGGGGTGAAAGATAGATCCCATGGTGTAAGGCAAATGAGCAGGTGATAAACAAAAACTGATATCAAGAAACCCAAAACGTTTATGGACATGGAGAAGCCCAGGAGGCTACACGAAAAACCAAATCGATTACATAACCATAAACAAAATATTCAGAAACGCAAAACCTATTCAAGTGTCAACTGTGGAAACGACCAGCTTTCAGTTATCTGCAAACTAAGAGTGAAACCTCGGAGACTATAGAAGCCTAGAGCAGCTCTCAGACTGCAATACAACACGATCATGAATGACCTCAACCTGCAGAAAAACATATAATGACAGTGTGAGAAACAACTGCGAAAAACAAATGAGAATTCGAAATGGGGCGCACCTAAAGAAACGCTAGTGACATCAGCAAACAGCTTTGGTCAACGAGGAAATCAGACGCAGAAGAGAAAACGAGTGGATGACTGAAGAGTTACTTGACAGGATGCAAAAGAAGACAAAAAACTATGCCAAGACATGGAACTGCATACAAGAAACTACACAAGTGCAGACAGGCTAAAGAGGAATGTCTCAACAACACATGTGCGGAAGTAGAGAGATTGAGCAAGACTAATAAAGGATAAGGAACTGACAGGACAAAAAAGAATATTCTCCTCAACAGGATGTATAAAATCCAAAGATGGAACGATATGGGAAGAATATATAAAAGATCTCTTCTACGACAAGAAAGAGCAACCGACAGTAAACAAAGATATTGACGGACCGGAAATACTAAAATCATAAATGAAAGCTGCAATGGCCTCACTGTCTAGAATCAAAGCTGCTACACAAATCGGCATTGTGATAGAGACATCGACAGCTTTAAATGATTTCGGCAAAGAAAAAATTACGGAAAGAATAAATGAAATCTAAAACAGTGGTGTAATACCAGGTGACCTAAGCAAATCAATTTTCATAGCTCTACCTGATAAGTCAGGCACAATCGAATGACAACTTCCCCGAACAATCGTTTTGATGAGCCACATAACGCAACTCATTGTCCGAATCCTCATGAATAGTACGCGAAGCAGAATCAGACCGAAAATAGGACAAGAACAGTGCGGATTCGTCAGGGACAATGGAACTAGGAATGCGATATTTATGCTTAGAATGCTATCAGAAAGGGCGATAGAAATGGAAAAAGCAGTTTACCTGTGCTTTGGAGATTATACCAAGGCGTTCGACAAAGTATGTCACAAAAAACTGATAGATATACTCAGCAACCTCGACATATTTGGAAAAGATATCAGAGTAATGAAGAACCTCTAGTGGCGCAAACCACATGCATACGAACAGAAAACAAATTCAGTAGATGTACAAAGATAGAAAAGGGCTTAAGACAAGTATGTGTCTTTTCACCGAATCTATTTAACTTGTACAGCGGGACTATTCTGAGGACCCTAGAAATTATGCCAGGATTCGTCATTGGCGATCACAATCTGAAAAACATAAGATACGCAGATGATACAGTGCTGACAGCTGACACAAAACGAAAAATACAAAACCGCCTACAAAATATAGATGAAGAAAATCGAAAGAAAGGACTGCAAATAAACTGCAAAAATAACCGAATATGGTTATCAGCAAACAGAGGCGCCCAAAACATCAAATTACAGGTTGGCAATAATAAAATCAAACAAGTATAAAATTGGGAAGTTCTAACAAAAAATAGAAGGTTCGACACTGAAATTTCGCTAGAAACAAAGAAGCGAGTACTGGATTGCTATGTGATATCTGTCCTTCAATATGACAGTGAATGTTGGACAATATCATCGAAGATGAAGAAAAACTTGAAGCAACTGAAATGTGGTTTTACAGAATTATGCTGCGGATATCATGGATTGATCATGTGAGCAATGATGAGGTTTTGGAAACGATGGAAACGAAAGGGCAATTAATACTGAGCATTAGGAAAAGGAAGCTGAAGTTCTTGGGACATGTGATAAAAAAGAAAGGCTTAGAGAGTTTGATACGCACTAGTCAGATAGACGGAAAGAGAGACCGGAGAAAGTAGCGGATAACATATTTGAAGAGCCTGATCAGGTGGACGGCAGAGAGGGGTATTGGTGAGGTAATAGGAGAAAGCGTGCTAAGACCTACCAGGGAAAGGGAGACGTACAAGGCTATGATCGCCTACGTTCTGAAGGGACATGGCATATAGAAGAAGAAGAAGAAGAAGAAGAAGAAGAAGAAGAAGAAGAAGAAGAAAGTATATTGGAGTTATGAAACCCTAATAAGTATTGTGTGGGCTATTAATTTTAGTAAAATAATTTTTAAGTAATATCAGATAAATGTACAAATCAACAATTAGAAATAAATGCATTTTAAAGAGAAATATTTACAGTGTTTACATAAAACTGTCAATTAATTCCTATGGTTTAGTAGAACTTAATTTTTAGGGAACCTTATAGTCTGCAGCTTTTGATGAAGGCACAAAGGCCAGATCTCATAAAATGATTCACAGATTTTTATTTTTTTCCAAAATTTTCTATTTTACCTCAAACAGTTTTATTTGTATCTTTTAACTGCCTTAACTGCAGACATGAATTGAACGCTCTTGCCTACTCGCGTTTGTTTACATTGTGTCGTTGCCTGGATTCTCCACAAAAATTTCCACAATTTACTCCCTCATCACTAAGAAACCCGACGTGGCGGACACACATAATCTTGCTGCTGACCTTGAGAGGAGTCTACATTCTGTGGTGAATTGGTGTAAGAAGTGGATTGTCAATTTCAATGCGTCTAAGACCAAGCTGGTGTCTGTCAATCATCACAGGCAACCTCTCCTGCCTCCCATAAGCATGGACCAGGCGGGTCTCCCTGAGAGCAATACACTGCGCCTCCTCGGCCTTATCCTCTCTTATGATCTCAAATGGAACAACTACATTGAGTCTAGAGCTAAATCCACTGCTAAGAAGGTTGGGTCACTGTGTCGGGCCAGGATGTTTTTCCCATCTGAATCCATCCTGCATATATACAAATCAATCATTCGTCCGTGCATGGAATACAGCTGCCATATATGATCAGGCGCTCCTGCTGTTCATCTCAGTGTTCTTGACAGGTTTCAAAAGAAAATCAGTAATGTGATAGGTACCGACGTGGCTGCTCGACTACAGCCACTTCCCCACCGACGAGATGTGGCCTCCCTTTGTTCTATAAATACTTTCATGGCTTCTGATCCAACGAACTTAAGTCACTAGTACCTCTGCAACAAGTGTTTACTCGTGCAACCAGATTGGCAACTGGGCCCCACCCATTCACAGTTAGATTAACCAAATGCAGACGACAATTCTACTCCTTCAGCTTCTTTTCTCGCACTTCCCGCCCGTGGAACACGCTTCCTCATTCTTGCTTTCCTGATGGCTACAACCTCCAAGAATTTAAATGCAATGTCAGTACTCATCTCTTAACCACTTGACTCTATTTCTTTCTTCACCACCCTGTATATCATTTCCTTTTTCGCCACCTTTACAACTGTCATCACACCTGTATTCCCATTCTTCTCTTGCTCCTTTCTAACTGGTTCGTCTTCCTCTTCACTCTCTTCTATTTAATTCTTTTACTCTTATATATCCCCCCGCCCATCAGTGGCGTTACCGCCTTGCTCGGGGTGATACAATTAAAAAATATATATATGGAAAGCATATTTTAACGCATCAGAGCAGAAGCTGTCAAAGTATTTGCAGAATAGACAGAGGGAAGCCGCATTACATTGGTGAGAAAGTGACTGAAGTTAAGCTACCAGGTCGGGATCAATTACATTACAGATACTTCGTTGGATTTTGTCAAGAGGCCCGAGATGAATAGCAGGGACACCCGACTAGATGAGACAGCAGAATTCAATGCACGGACGGATGGTAGATTTATATATGTGCAAGATGAATTTAGACGAGAACAACTTCCTATCCCTACAAAGGGAACCAAGCTTCCGAGCAGAAGATTTAACACCAACAACACAAAATTCATAATCCTACTCTCTATCTACACAATTTGAAAATAAACTAGTTATCCCCAACAATAAGGTCTTAAGCATCACCTCCGAAACTATTCGAAATATAATTAGGAAGAAAGTTAGATTCAACACCACTTCAAATGTGCACTTTATTTGATAAATCTTCAGGGAGTTATCAACTAAAGTGCACATTGGAGTCGACAATCAATTTTTTATTGCATATTATTGTTCTTTTCAAAAATGTCTTTTTTCCCCTTTTGAGCAGCGTATCACAGATGGTATTCTGGTCTGTTAGAAATTTTCACGTATTTTTTTTTTATAAGCTTTTCTCCCCGAGCTAGGCATTTCACTGCCACTACTGCGCAGGGGGCTACATAGAGTGGAGAAAGGATGATTAAATATAGGAAATGTCAGAGTGTGGGTGATAGGCGGGTAGGGATACGGAGAATGGTTAAATATAGGAAATGTCAGAGAGTGGTTGATAGGCGGGTAAGGATACCGAGAATGAGGGTTGGGTAGATGAGAGTGTTCTGAGAATAATTGGGAGTTAGAGTGATAGGAGGTGTCTATTGACCCTACATTTAAACACCTGGAGATTGTAGCTGTCGGGAAAGCAGACTTGTGGGAGGGAGTTCCACAGGCGGGAAGCACTAGAAAAGAAGCTGTTGGAGTAGAATTTACGGTTACGTTTTATCTGTTTAACTGTAAAAGGGTGGGACCTAGTTGCTAATCTAGTATCTCGTGTAAATTCCTGCTTAAATTTTTTTCAAATGTATGACAACGCTCTTATAATATTTCTTACATATTTTGACCTGGGTCAAAATGAACGTTTTAATTTGTAGATCATCAATGACTACAGGCTTGTCTGAACATTCTCAGCCTTCCAAATCACGATTTACCTTTCGGTATCAAGCAAAACACTTCACACCGACTCTTAGCAACGGCACCATCCATATCAATGCTATATAAATATTTTGTTATTTATACTACGTTCTTTGCTTTCCGAAAACAGCATCAAATGACAAAAATATTTAATTTTTCTTATATTTATTTAAAGCCAAAACATTTAAAAATTACCAATACACACCTGAATCGTATAGAAAGACACGTTGATATGTCACCGTTTAGAAAAGGTGTATAATGATTTACAAAGCATAGCTTAGATGTGGCACTAGACCTAAAATATGGTGCACCCAGCGAGAATCGAACTCATTACTCTGTCGGAATATGATCTTGTGAGACGTGCTGCTAACCAGTACACCACGTCGAAGAATATGCATACTTGCGTGTAGTAAATTTCGTTCAATAGTAAAACTAAGACCAGTAGTCAAATATCACCTATTTGAAAATGCTACGTACTTTTATTCCAATTTAATGGGTGTGTTCATGTATTTATATAGGCTTATAGAAAACTGTATTATTGGAGACTAAACTATCGCCCGGTTTACACTCCACCCATGTCTATTGAACAGGTGAAGAGGCTCATCCCTTGTTTCCTGCTTAGGATGTGGTTTCCGGCTTTCTCTTTTCCAATCTTTTCACTCTTACGTAGCCCCCTGCTCATCAGTGGCATTACCGCCTTGCTCGGGGTGATATGATTAATATATATATATATATATATATATATATATATATATATATATACGTACACATATATATATATATATAAATATAAATGCTTGTACGTATATATATATATATATATATACATAGAGAGAGAGAAAGAGAAGACATAGAGAGATTTATATATATATATAAATATTTGTGCGTATATATATATATATAGAGAGAGAGAGACAGAGAGAGAGAAAGAGAAAGAAATAGAGATATTTATATATATATATATATATATATATATACACACACACATATATATATACATATATATATATGTATATAAATGTTTGTGCGTATATATATATATATATACCTAGAGAGAGAGAGAGAGAGAGAGAGAGAGAGAGAGAGAAGGAAATAGAGAGATTTTCATAAATACACACAAACACATATATGTGTTAAAAGTGAAAGTGGAAATATAACCTGAAAGTGAAAGTGAGAAACTAGGAGGGAAGTTTCCGAAAAATGCGTTTTGTTTTTCTACCAATTTCTATGATCGCTTATCTCTCGAGACTTTATACTCTATCCTCTTATCAATGGTTAATATCAAGTAAACAACTTTAAAAATTCATCATAATTTTCGACGAGAGCCACGATATTTTTTCGTTCTAAATTTTGTGTAGACCTACATTTTCAAGAAAATACTCGTTTCCATTTTTTTTTTTTTTATAGTCTTACTTATAGAAAACTGAAATCCGTGCAAATTATTTTGTTGCTGTGGGAAACGTATTATTTCTTAATATAATGCTGCTTTAAATGTGTACATCTGAAAGAACAGATAGGAAGTGCAAGCAGTTACAATTGTGGATTTGAATGAAAATTGAAACGTTCAATAGTTTAACACAACCTAAATGTCGGTAAGCTTAATACAAAATTTCTATCTTTGGAGAACTCATTCAAAGGAAATAATATAAATCCGGATTGTATGTACATATATTTTTATAAATAGTCAGTTCATAAATATTTAATTATACAAGCAGGAATAACGGGCTTTCTACAAGGGAAACATAATAAAATCCCCTGACATATTACTTCTAATCCGACATCAAGGTAAAAAAATGTTTACACTATCTACAGATAAAAATTTTAGTACTTTAGTAATCAAACAAGATTACTTATGGTGCAAATATGAAACATTTTTTTGGGGATCGAATCTTGAACAGCCAACGTAGAACTGAGAAAAACAAGGTTGAGGCCAACAATCTTGAGATATTGTCTGTCAATTTCGTTGATGGCAATGGAAAAGCTGACATCACGAAGAGTTGAAGTCACTTGAATTCAAAATAGTAATGGCAATGTTAAAGGATTTGCACTGTGGTGCAGTGGCTATCTCCACGGAATGAGGAATCGGAGAGCCGAGTTTGAATTCTAGTTGAATTCGTTGCATTCACTTACGCGCAAATACTATTCGGAAAGTTATTAAACTGGCTCTTCTTCTTCCAGATATGGGTTAAATAACAGGACAGATATGTATCTATAGCCTTGGTTGTAATACCACAGAATGTAAGGGCAACCTACTGCGGGAAATTTATCTGCCTAATCAGACATGTCTCTTTAAAGACATGACTTCCCAAGCGTGAATCACGTATGGCACTTAAATCACTGAATGGAAATGGTGACATTAACAGTTTCCATACAGAAAACATTCCGCATTCATGACAATCCGGTTAGTAGTAGTGCCAGATGACATTCATAAAGTATTTTTCTTAAAGGTAGGTTTTAAATTTTTTTTAAATCGTAAGGCGGTAGAGCCACTGATGTGCAGCGGGCTACATAAGAGTAAAATGATTAAGTAGAAGAGAGAGAAGAGGAAGACGAACCAGTTAGAAAAAAGCAAGAGAAGGATGGGAATACAGATGTGATAACAGTTGCAAAGCTGGAGAGAAAGGAAAGGATATACAGGGCGATGAAGAAAGAACTAGAGTCAAGTAGTTAAAAGATGAGTATTGACATTGCAATTAATTTCCTGGAGGTTGTAGCCGTCAGGAAAGCAAGAATATGGAAGCGAGTTCCACAGGCGGGAAGTGCGAGAAAAGAAGCTGCAGGAATAGAATTGTCGTCTGCATTTGGTTAATCTAACTGTGAATGGGTGGGAACCAGTTGCCAATCTGGTTTAAATTAGATTTCTGATCTCCACTTCTTCTGATGCTCGTTTGGAAAAGTTGATAACTTGATTAAATCATTATTCTCTCTTCTACTAATATCAACAAGACTATTTCTTCTCACCCATCTGCCCATATATTTTGTGTTTGGTGACTTTAACACCCACCACACCAAGTGGCTGGAAAACTCTGTCACCGACCTTGCTGGGATCCGCACCATGAATTTTTCAATATCCCAAGCTCTTACACAAGTGGTGGACTTCCCCACTCGTTTCTCTAATAACCCTAACGGAAGGGACTCTTTACTCGACCTCTGCATTGCCCACCGGAACCATTTCTTCCGGCTCTATCGAAGCCACTCGTCGGACTGAAATAGGCTCCTTTTCGCCGTTAGCACGTAATAAGTGTAAAAAAATTCTAAACAAAGCTAAGCTGGTGTTTGCAGCCAGAATGAAGCAACGCATAGAATCCTCTAAGTTTGGCTCCAAAGATTACTGGCGACTCTGCAAAAACGTGCTCAACAAGAGTTAGACTTCAACGCCCCCACTAATCAACGAATTTGAGGTCCTCACCTCCTCTGCGGACAAGGCTGAATGCTTTGCTCGTAGATTCTCAACCAATTCGCCACTGGATTCGTCAGGAGTACCTACTCCGAACTTCCCACCTAGAACTAAGGCTGAACTGAATAACGTCAGCATGACACCCTCTCTGGTCTCTAAAATAATCTCAAAACTTGACCCTCACAAAGCGAGCGGTGGTGACGAAATCCCAATCATAGACCTGAAGAAATGTGCCCCAGAGCTCTCCTCTGTTCTCTCTAAACTCTTTAACTTCTGTCTATCTGCATCCTGCTTTCCTGCCTGTTGGAAGTCCTCCTCTGTAGTACATATATTTAAGAATACTGGCGAACCTTTGGACCCCGCTAATTACCGCCCTAAAAGCCTCCTTCCAATTTTTGGCAAAATTTTCGAAGCTATTATCAACGCCGAGGTGATTCAGCATCTCACGGCCTACAGGCTTCTCTCGGACAAACAGTATGGTTTCCGCTTCACCAGGTCTACTGCTGATATGCTAACGACCATTACCGAGTACATATACCAGGCTCTCGACAAGAATGGCGAAACACGAACCGTTGCCTTTGACATCTCCAAAGCGTTCGACAGAGTTTGGCATGCTGGCCTTTTGTGCAAACTGCGGAGCTATGGTATAACTGGATATTTGTTTGATCTAATCCAGCTTTTCCTCTCTAACCGCGCATTGAAGGTAATATTAAACCGTCATGCCTCCCAAAACTACTATACGAACGCTGGCGTCCCTCAAGGCTCTATCCTGGGCCCCACGCTCTTTCTGATCTACATTAATGATCTCCCAGATGCCATTAGCTCCCGGGTAGGCCGATGACACCACAATCTACTCTCGCATCGATCAAAAACACGGTGTGGGCGACAAAGCCAACCACGCTGCCGAGCTTGAAAAGGACCTCCAATCCGTGGTGGACTGGGGTAGGAAGTGGCTCGTGAGATTCAATGCCTCCAAAACGAAGTTACTATCAATTAACCACCATAGATAATCGCACCTACCTCCCATGAGCATGGAACAGACTTGCCTCCCTGAGAGTAAAACACTACACCTCCTTGGACTTACACTCTCGGCGGACCTCAAATGGAATAACTATATCGAATCCATTGCTAAGTCCGCTGCTATGAAGGTCGGTTCTCTTTGCATGGACCGGAAATTTTTCCCGTCTGAATCTATCCTGCACATCTATAAATCTACAATCCGCCCGTGTATTGAATACTGCTGCCACATCTGGTCGGGTGCCCCTGCTACTCCCCTCGAGCTTCTTGACAAAATACAACGGATAATCTGTAATGTGATCGATCCTGTCTTGGCGGACCGGCTGCAACCACTCTCGCACCGACGTGACGTGGCTTCCCTGTGCCTCTTCTACAAGTACTTTTACGCCCTCTGCTCCGATGAACTTAAGTCATTGGTGCCGCCTAGTTACGAATTTAAATGAGATACTAGATTGGCAACTAGGCCCCACCCTTTTACAGTGAAACCGATAAAATGTAACCACAATTTCTACTCCAACAGCTTCTTTCCTCACACTTCCCGCCTGTGGAATTCCCTTCCACATGCCTGCTTCCCCGACGGCTACAATCTCCAGAAGTTTAAGTGTAAGGTCAATAGACACCTCCTAACACGCTAACTTGCATCTATTCTCTCAAACACTCTTACCATCTAACCAACCATCATTCTCGGTACCCTTACCCGTCTATCACCCTCCTTCTAACATTTCCTATATCTAACCATCGTTTCCCATCACTCCCCCGACCCTATGTAACCCCCTGCGCTACAGTGACAGTGGAATGCCTTGCTCGGGGTGAAACGATTAAAAAAAATATATATCACCCATTCTCCCTGTTACCGCTGTTCGACATGCTCAAGTGATATCGTATTTAATATTTGATAACTATCTTTGTAATTTTCAAGTGACACTCTATAGGATACGACGGCTGATCTTCAACTTTAAAATGTATAGGATTTATTCATTTGTAGTCATTTTATTTAAATGGTAATTCAAGTATCTAAATTTGAAGGTCTAAAACCGAGTCAGGGTTATGGGGATCTTGTGAACTACCACATTCGTTTTATTGCCCATTATAGTTAAGATAGTTGTCATATTGACACGTGGAACAATAGCTTACTTGACAGCTAAGTGAGTTCCATTGCACAATCTTTGGAAGGGCTAGTTTTTTTAGAAAAGTTATAAACTTTCCAAATTTGATTTGAAGCCAGTAAGAAAGAAGTAAGAAGGCAGATTAAGAAACTCGAGAGACTTATCGTTATCATGAACAGCCTCAGAGGTGTCCAGAATTGTGCTGAGTTTTACACATAGTCATCTCCATGAATATATTGTAACATCATTAAGCTTGTTTCTTCAATTGCATCATTCTTCAAAGCAAGAAGGCGTCGTCATCTTGTAGTTTATACTGTATTCAACCAACTTTACTTTTAAAACTGTTGAATATATTCAAGTTTTATCGTTGATATTTTAAAAAAATTTTCAAGTCGAATAAATTTTTGCAACATTGTTTTACAAGAAAATAAACTTAATAGCCTTTGTAATCTCTTTTATTTGACTGACTAAAACTTGTTTTAATCCGAAATTTTATGTCAACTAAACTCCAGTAACCTTGTTAATCCATCACCAGCCAACCTATTATCATTCGTTGTCCAAGTTACGACCGTATACCAGATTAGAATTTAATAAGGCTTTTCGTTTGAGCGAGATCTTGGCATCGCTTTTCATACTGCAATGCCATCTACGATTTTAATGGTAAAAGGCGGTCCAACCCGTAATGGATTAATTGAATGGTTCGTTTTCTACGGTTTATCAACCTATTGCTGGTTATTTAAAATCAGAAAATATTTTTAGATTGTAAGAATTTTTTATTGAGAAAATTATGATTTATTGATACAAGTCTTACGAATTAACACATAGCTGGGTGGGAGATAAACAGGCGTATTCATATCTTTCCCTAGGGTTTTTGCACGTAAGTGAATATAACGAACCCAAATGAAATTAGAGCTCGGCTCTCCGATTAACAATTTAAGCCATTATCCATTACACTAACTGCATATCCAAGCTTACAGCTTCAGTTACTCCCAAAGGGTCACCCATTTAGGTACTGACCAGGCTCGACGTTGCTTAACTTTGGTGATCGATTCGGTAATTTAAAAGTGCCAGGGCGGATGAATACAGCAGACGTAGTAGATCATCCCAAGCAAGTTGTACTAATTTCTGCTAGATTTGAGATGGTGTGGTGGTGGTGGGGGGTCAGGTGTTGTCATGGTGGAAGATAAAACTTTTCCAATTAGCGAATTCCAGGCCATTTTTATAGCTCATTGCCTGTAATCACTCTATTTAGGAACATATTTTTCTGAATTCAGCGTCTGGTTTTCCGGAAAGACTCGTAATCCTTAATGGACTTCCGATCCCACCAGATACCCAGAATCACCTGATGATCAAGTGGTTGCCGAGATTCAACTATCCAGAGTTTTCAACTGTCTAACCACGTCCATATGAGAGACTTGGAGAAATTCTGCGATAACCCGTCTTGTGCTACCTTGATTATTTTTTGATATAGCATTTTGATCTGATGATAGTCAACCCTTGCAGGCCTGCTAGAATGTTGTCGGTCTTTCAAATCAAAATTGTTGGGACTGAAACCGGTGAAACCCTTACGAACAGTAATTTTAGCTATGAAACTATCATTATAAACTGTACAAGTTTTTTTTCGCTATTTCTATATCTGTATTTATTTTTCCTTTTTTTTTTTGCCTTCTGAAAAAAAGCACAAAAGAACTAAAATCAATCTCATTTATTTTTTATTTTTTGCTTTTAACGTAACAAACATTTAAAATTCACAAACCATAAATGAATACCATGCAAATTTCTTTTTCAGATAATATAACAAACTTTAGTCACATATGAAACTAAATCACGTTTTTAACCACCATTTTATAAAAAGTAACGCTACAAATTTTTACCAATCTGTTATCTTATTGGTTTTGCCTACAAGAAAACCTTACTGCCTGCAATGTCTTCATAAATTCGGATGAGAGAGAATTAAAATTTATCTGCTAATAACACATGATATAATATATCAATATATTGCATCTTCACTGGCGTTTATTTTTACCGTATACTTCTGAATGATTTACTTCAAATCTAAAACGGCAATAAAATCGATGTTAAATTAACACTGATGTAAATTATTAGCAACAAATCAGCAATAGGGTGGCTTAATCATTCGACTGAAATTTAGATAATCAACTTTTACAAAATTAATTTACAATTTCATTTATCTTTACTTCGTTGGATCAATAATCAGATTCATATCATCCATTGCGGCTTTACAATTTAAATAATTTTTTATTTATTTTTATGCAGTAGCTACATTTTAACGTAAAGCAGACGACATTAGATATTTTAACTGATATGAGCCAGATTGAGTAATAATATCGATGAAGACAATTTAAATTATTTTATGTGATTTCATTATTTTTTTCATTTTTACTTATTAACTAAATTCTGTATATGAAGAGTAGTGCTTCTTCTATGTGCCTTGTCCCTTCAGGACGTAGGCAATCATGGACTTCCACTTTTCCCTATCTCTGGTGGCTCTGAGCACACCTTCTCCTGTTACACCGTGCAATCTTCGTTCTGTCAGCCACCTGATTAGGTCCTTCAAATATGTTATCCGCTGCTTTCCCCTGTCTCTTTTCCCCTCTATCTGGCCTTTTAGTATCAGATTCTCCAAGCCCTCCTTTCTCATTGCGTGTCCCAGGAACTTCAACTGTCTCTTTCTGATGCTCAGTATTAATTTCCTTTTTGTTGCCATCATTTCCAAGACCTCATCATTGCTCACATGCTCGATCCATGAGATTCGCAGTATCCTTCTGTAGAACCACATTTCAGTTGCTTCAACATTTTCCTTCATCTTTGATGGTATTGTCCAGCATTCACTGCCATATTGAAGGACGGACAGCACGTAGCAATCCAGTACTCTCTTCCTAGTTTCTAGCGAAATTGTCCTGTTTCTTAATACTTTACTCAACTTCTGGAATGCTTCTTTGGATCTCTGTGTCGCACTTTCCGTCTTCTATTATAAGGCTTCCCAGGTAATTCAAATTTTGTACCTGCTTGATTCTGGTATCTCCGACCTGTATTTGGCATTTTGGGCTGCCCTTTTTACTGATGACCATGCATTCGGTTTTCGTGCAGTTTATGTTTAGTCCTTTCTTGTTACTTTCTTCTGCTACCTTGTGTAGGGGGTCTTAGATGCATTATATGGCTTTTACATTCCGGTCAAAATAAAAGTAACACAGAGAACATGCCTACCGACCTTACATATTAATATAACATTTGACACTGGTTGATTGAGACACAATGGAAACAAATACAATTGGTCCATTTAGATGACTATCTCGATTATGGAAAATAGCATATAATCTATTTAAAGTTTTTTTCCGTTTTACAACCAACTGGAACATGCATTGAGGAAGGAGGGCTTGGAGAACCTAATACTAACAGGCCAGATACAGGGAAGGAAAGACAGGGAAAAGCAATGGATAACATACTTGAAGGGCGTAATCAGGTGAATGATGGACCGAGGATTGCATGGTGTAACAGGAGAAGGTGTGCTAAGAGCCACCAGGGATAGGGAGATATGGAAAACCATGATCGCCTCTGTCCTGAAGAGACAGGGCACATAGAAGAAAATACAGCATAGGATGTGTGGCTAGGGTATCGATTATCTGCGCAGAAAGGGTATCGGAAAGCCAAATTGAAAATCTTGTAATGTCTGTTACGTTCACTTTCAAACAAATATACGTGGGAAATGTACTGATCCATTTCTTCCCCATTTCCCACCTGCAGCTATCAGTCATTTCGAAATGACTGATAGCTGCAGGTGGGAGATAATTGAAGTGTTGGATATAGTATATCCGTGTAATATTATTCTGAGTGGGGCTCAGAGCAACTATGCCAACTTACGGGGTATTCTGTGTAACTTCGGTATCTCTCGTAACTTACGGATCAGTCCCGGTACTCTCCGATAACTCTCAACGATTTCTCTATGGCAGGAGTTTATTATCACAGAATAGGAGAAGTTTTACAACAATTATCCTTCAATATTCTTCGTTTTTTACATGGAATTTTTATAAATGCCATCGTATTCTTAGCATCTCCCTGTAGAACCAGATTTCTGTTGTTCCAAGAGTGTTTTTCATTTAGGTAGACTGATTTAAGTTAAAACAATTCATTAATCTGATAACAGAAAATTTAATACTGAATGCCTACGTCAGAAAAAACTAACTCAGTGAATATAACGGAAGTGTTCAATGATAATTTGAAAATCAATTTTTTTTTTACCATTAAAGAATTGCTGTAATATATTAAAGTTTATTGCGTAAATCAAAATAAACTTGCTGTTAAATAAACGATGCTGCTAAAACTTCCAGGACGCATCGTTTATTCAGTAATAAATTTTAACACTCTCGGTTACTGGCGTGTATTTACATTGTGTATATGGCACTCTAAAATTCGCCTTCCTCTACTAAGCGCCCAGAGCTTAGAGGTAGAATCGCCGCCTTATGTGAATTCGGTTGGGTTTCAATCCTGCTTAGAAGCAATTGGATGTCTATCCGAACTGATGAGCTATGATAAAGCGAACAGGACTGTTTGCGAATTATCATATATAATTTTGCCCGGCGATTGAGCACTATAGAGAAATCGTAGACTTTAAAACCAGTAGATACTGACGCATTTACGCATCGTTCATTCTGTAATTAATTTGAACTCTCTCAGCTCCTGGAGTTTATTCAAAGTACGTACATGATACGATAAAATCTGCCTTCCTCAATGAAACAGGACTGTCTGCGCATGTATATATACATCATAAACAGACGATTTGAATTTCTGGTTATAACAAATTATTTTGTGAAATGTTATTACGCAAATGGAAGTTGTTCATGGTAATATTGAAAGAGAGAAAATGGGATATAACCGATAAAAAATAGACAAAAGAAAACGACGAAAAGAAGAAACAAGTACGACATTCTACACGTACGTACATACGCAAATACACACACACACACACACATAAATATATATGCATATCGCCCACTGAGTTCTAATGTTCATAAAACAGTGCTAAATGCAATATAACAGAGGCATGAATTACTAGCAGGATAGTCCGGCGTTGCTCGGGTGTAATGAAAGTTTTGAAACTAATCCATGGTTCTGGAGCTCAGAATTTTGGATGTTGGCACGAAAGACTAAAAAGCAATAGCTATTTCCAGTTAACTGGAAACAACTATTGCTTTTTAGTCTTTCGACTTTTCGACTAAAAAGCCATAGTTATTTCCAGTTAACTGGAAATGACTATTGCTTTTTAGTCTTTCGTGCCAACATCCAAAGAGTCTGAGCTCCAGAACCATGGATTAGTTTCAAAACTTTCATTACATCCGAGCAACGCCGGACTATATTGCTAGTATATATATAAACCAACCGAAAGACTGAAAGAAAAATGAATGGATGTAAGTCAAATTTTGATTTCCTGTTATCGATATCAAAAAAGTTTTTCTCGTCGTAAACTGAATTTTCAAGGCTAAATAAGTCCTCTGAGTAAATGGTATCATAGCTGAGGCTAAGAACTACAATTATACCTACTTAGAGCCAAACCCGACGCAAAAACTAAAATAAAAGGGCTGAAAAAATACAGACATACAGGCAGATAAAAAGACACACGCATAAATGTCTTGCCCTTATATATATATATATATATATATTATCGATTTTCTGCACTATTGTAAGAACTGCAACCTTGAAACTTATGAATATATTTTCATATGTCTTTGTCTATGAGTGTATCAAATTTGATTAAAATCGGACCACTTTTTCTATAACCCGATTTTTTAGATTATCGATTTTCGATATTTATTGGGGGTACCTCGACACAAAACCTAACACTCGCAGACGCTTATAGTACAAGTGTGTAAATTTTCAAGAAAATTGGTTTCGCTGTTTTGGAGTCTATAGGTAACGGACACACACACACACACACACACACACACACACACACACACACACACACACACAAATTTCCATTTATAAATTAGTTTAGATAGATATATTAATATATAATTTTCTTCACCAGAAGCACGACTATAAATTTCCTCTTTATTAATAAAAATACGTTTTACATTAGGGTAGGGATGAAACGTGTATTTATTTATAAATATATTTATATTCCTTAATGTTGGTGTGCCTTGTGGTGCAGTGGATATCGACTCGGAACGACAAATCGGGGAGCCGAGTTCGAATTCCAGTTATGGGTTAAATAATAATAATCAGCTGGATTCTATAGCCTTGGCTGGCAACCAGTCTACCGCAAAAACAATGACAACCTACTGTGTGGTAATATTCTGCCCAGTCAGTCATGCCTCTTTCAAGACATGATCGCCCAAAGCGTGTATCACGTATGGTACTTAACTGAATGATATTTCTTATCTCTTACAAAACGGAAAATTGTTAGAATGCTGGAATAACTTTTGGATTTTGTCTAGAACCTCAAAATGAATAACTAGATCACCCGATCAGATCTTGAATAGTATTCCATGTACAGATGAATGGTAAAGTTATATATGTGCAAAATGGATTCGGAGGAGAAAAATTTCCTGGCATGACTAAGTGACTCAACCTTCCTAGCAGTAGATGCAACTATATATTCGATGTAGTCATTCCAGTTGAGGTCGTTTGAGAGAATGAGTCCAAGGAGGCACAGTGGGTTGCTCTCTATGAGACTAGTGTCAATCTTAATTATCTGTGAATTGTTGCGTCAAAACACATTTTCTGCTCTGCTGCAAACGTGTCAGTAGAGCGTGAAAAAGGGAACGCTGGTTAGTGATTAGAACGTTCGCTTTCTGATCATGATGCCCGAATTTAATTTCAACTTGGGCGATTTGTCAGTAAGGTAACTTCTTGATATAATCGGCCTGGTGAGATGGTGTGAGCGTGTAGCATCGTTGGAAAGTGCATGAAAACCTCACCACAAGATTACCTGAAGTCTTGTAAGTGAAATGGGATAGACGGAACATAAGTGCATTGGTCTTGTTCAAACTGTTCACTGAAGAGGTTATCGTAGTACACTAGTATGCCTAAACACGGCGGTTAAGAATCAGTACTGGTCGACGTGACTTTGATTACACAAAGGTTTGGAAATCTTCTGGAAATTGTGCCGAGCCAGCAGTCTGATAAGTGTAGGTAAGTTCTTGCGTGTTAACAAACCTCTACATCACGTCTCATAAAATCTTCTTTGGGCTCATCGCTTACGAATAAGGTCGTCACCCTTTTGGGCATAAACATCTCGAATGAGCTTCCAATTGTGAGCAGCTTGGGCTCAGTGAGACAACAATCTACTGGAATAACACATCTAGATTGGGGTACATGGAATCAATGTTCACGAAGTAATGCAACTTTGTACACATCAGCTAAATGCATGTCCAAGTGTACACAGTAACGTGTTTTATACCATTATGATACCACGATAACCCACACGGGGTCTTCTTAACAACTATAGGTAATGGCTACAGGTAGCTTGTGTCTAGTCGGCAAATTAGCATCATCCTAAAATAATTGGAACTGTGCCTCACAGCAACATGCCACACACTGCAAGTTCAACAGAGACGTCACAGGCCCATGTGAGGCATTTTGCTTGCCATTGGAATGTCAACGGGAGCAACCTGATAGGTCTTCTGCTCCTATTTTCTTGGAAGTTAAAAGAAAACTTTAAATGTCCTAATAGATATGCGTCTGGTATCTCCTGTATTGATTGTGAATGTGGTTTGAGCTAGTGTTTAATGTCTATTAGAATAAATCATTCTACTCTAACGGTTCTGGTCAGAATAATGCAATACCCGTAATCAGCCATCGGACTGTCTACGGCACGTGTTAATGCCTTACAATCTGGTTTCCTTCGAAATCTAGTAATTTCTGTCGACTTTGGCATGAGTAACCCAGCCTATATTTTTAATGATTCACCAAATGGGATCACACTTAATATGAACCTGAGATTTTTATATCAAATTAGAGTGGCGATAACTATTTTTACATACGGGTATTCTATGACATTTGACTCATCAGTGTATATTTCAGTCAAAAATATCCATTTTTGAATGTTCTGTGTCGCCATTTTCTGTTCCTTTGGTTCTTCTGACAGTTATTATTTTATAATGGTAATAACAGTGCGGTGGCGTAACGATTATTGCCAAGGATAATAGAATCGGCAAGACAAGTTCAAATTTAAACTGAGATGTTTGTTTTCACTTCGCACTAATATCTTGAGAAAATCTTCAACATTTTTGTTCTCTCCACAGCTATCAGTAAAATAATAGAGCAGACTGGAACCTTGAAGTCAGTCTGCAAAGAAAGGTCTTAATCTGTCACTTTGTTATGCTACCCAAAATTATTAGCAATTCTCAGGTAATAAAGAAAAAAAGCTGCGAAAGGTCATTATCGCCTCGAAGAAAAATGACAGGTTATTTATCAACTTCTTGTCCACCACACGCAAAGAATATTATTTTCACAAAAATAATACACAGTATAAAATGTAGTATATATATACTGTTATAGTTGTTACAATGGTTTATAAATTCATAGTATCACTACACAAAAATGTTTGGGTTTCGAAGCTAGCCCTGTATGTGGACTGCTTCATCATCAGATGATTTTTTCGAAATGAGAATCATCTAGTTGAAAAAAACCGTTTATTTGTGTTGGATTTTTTGTTTGTTTTTTGTGGGGGGTTAGAGGGGTTGGTCTGTAATTTGAGTTCTGTTGAACTTTTTAAGGTCTTAGGGTTAAGTGTTTGTTTGTGGCTGAGTTCAGGATAGGTTTATCTAATTATCTTGTGTGGTTCTAGGCTGCTGGCGCCTTACGTGTTGTTATTTGGTTTAGAGGTTGGTAGATGTTGTTTTGTTTTGGGGTAGGTTTCTTCTTACTTTAATTTTTGTTATTTTGTATTGGGGTGTGTGTTTTTTGTTTCTTTGTTTTTTGTTTTTTATCGTGTCGATATTTTTATTTATTTTTCTACTATTCTGCTGCATCTGCACAATTTTTGTTGGTATTGTATAGGTTTTGTTGTTTTTTCTGTTTATTTATAGGGTTGGTTGTGTGTATTTTTTGTGTTATATATATATATATATATATATATATATATATATATATATATATATATCTACATTACACCCTCGCTGGTCGCCAAGATGATTGCGCAACTTGACCCACAAAAGCGAGCGGCGGTGACGGAATCCCAGTCATAGTACTGAAGAAATGTGCCCCAGAACTCTCCACTGTCCTCTCTAAACTCTATAACCTCTGCCTATCTGCTTCCTGCTTTCCTGCCTGTTGGAAGTCCTCCTGCGTAGTACCTATATTTAAGAATTCTGGCGAACACTCAGACCCCGCCAATTACCGTCCTATTAGTCTCCTTCCAATCTTTGGCAAAGTTTTCGAAGCCATTATCAACGCCGAGGTGATTCAGCATCTTATGGCCAACGGGCTTCTCTCTGACAAACAGTATGGGTTTCGCTTCACCAGGTCTACTGCTGATATGCTAACGACCATTACCGAGTACATATACCAGGCACTTGACAAGAATGGTGAAGCCCGAACCGTTGCCTTGGATATCTCCAAAGCATTCGACAGGGTCTGGCATGCTGGCCTCTTGTGCAAACTGCGGAGCTATGGGATAACTGGACATCTGTTTGACCTCATCCAGTCTTTCCTCTCTAACCGCACATTGAAGGTGGTATTAAATGGGCATGCCTTCCAAAACTACCAGACGAACGCGGGCGTCCCTCAAGGTTCTATCCTAGGTCACACGCTCTTTCTGATCTACATTAATGACCTCCCCGACACCATTAGATCCCAAGTTGGCATGTATGCCGACGACACAACAATCTACTCCCGCATCGATCAGAAACCAGGTCTGGACGACAAAGTGAACCTCGCTGCCGTACTTGAAAGGGACCTCCAATCCGTAGTGACCTGGGGTAGGGAATGGTTGGTAAATTTCAATGCCTCCAAAACAAAGCTGTTATCAACTAATCACCATAGACAATCGCATCTACCTCCCATTAGCATGGGACAGGCTAGCCTCCCAGAGAGTAAAATACTACGCCTCCTTGGCCTTACACTCTCGGCGGACCTCAAATGGAATGACTATATTGAATCCATTGCCAAATCTGCTGCTATGAAAGTGGGCTCCCTGTGCAGGGCCCGGAAATTTTTCCCACCTGAATCTATTCTGCACATATACAAATCTACCATCCGCCCGTGTATTGAATATTGCTGCCATATCTGGTCGGGTGCCCCTGCTGCTCTCCTTGGGCTTCTTGAGAAAGGAGGATCTGTAACGTGGTTGATACTGACTTGGCAGACCGGCTGCAGCCGCTCTCACACCGGCGTGATGTAGCTTCCCTGTGCCTCTTCTACAAGTACTTTCATGGCTTCTGCTCCGATGAGCTTAGATCACTGGTGCTGCCTAAGCACGAATTTACACGAGATACTAGATTAGCAACTAGGTCCCACCCTTTTACAGTTAAAAAAATAAGATGTAACCGTAAATTCTACTCCAACAGCTTCTTTTCTCGCGCTTCCCGCCTGTGGAACTCCCTTCCACAAGTCTGCTTTCCCGACAGTTACAATCTCCAGGTGTTTAAATGTAGGGTCAATAGACACCTCCTATCACACTAACTCCCAACTATTCTCACAACACTCTCATCTACCCAACCCTCATTCTCGGTATCCTTACCCGCCTATCACCCACCCTCTGTCATTTCCTATATTTAATCAGCCTTTCTCCACTCTACGTAGCCCCCTGCACAGTAGTGGCAGTGACATGCCTTGCTCGGGGTGAAACGCTTATAATATATATATATATATATATATATATATATATTCCAGATGGAAATTGATAAAATTGAGCTGTGAGTTTTGATTCGTTACTGCTGGAAGCAAGGTCTATCAACCAGAAAAGCTGCAGAAGAGATTTGTGCTGTTAAAGGTGAAGGAACAATTGCATATGCGGTGATCTCAAAGTGGTACAAGCGTTTCGATTCTGGCGACATGAGCGTTGAAGATAAGCCTCGTTCGGGACGGTCGTTAAAGTTGAATGATGGGGACTTGCAAACAAGGTTGGACATTGCGCCTTGATCGAGCACTCGAGAATTGGCTGATGAGCTTGGTGTTGGCAAATCGACAATTCACCGACATTTGAAGCAACTTGATTTTGTTCACAAAAAGCCGCGCCAAGATCCGCACGAACTAACCAAAGCACAAACCAACAGATGAGTTGAAATTTGCCGTCAATTGCTCAGCAATCCATTGGACGAGCGTTTTTGGAAGCGCATTGTGACATCCGACGAGAAATGGGTCTATCTGGTTCAGCACAATCGAGACAAGCGATGGGTTCAGAAAGGGCAAGAGACACCGTCAGTTCCAAAACAAGATCGATTCAGCAAGAAAGTCATGTTGTGCGTTTGGTGGAACTTTGAAGGAATTATATATATATATAATACAAAAATTTAGAATTGAGCCACCACAACCTCTAGCCCTGAAGAATCGTTTGTGTGAAACCGCGGTAGGTGGTGGCTCAATTCTAGATTTTTATATTGTATTCTGCTCTACTTTCGTACTTTTGTATCGAGCACTTTGCTGTTAAGGTTTCGTCTTGGGTTTTTTTTTTTCAAACAAGCACTAGACGTATTGTTCTTGTGCGCTGTTTGTTTCTTTTTTTTCTCCCCTTTTATTTAACCCACAAGGTAGTCCAAGCCGGGTTAGAAGACAGATTATATTACTGTTAGCATTATTTTCGGATATTTAGTCTGTTATTATTAGTGTTGACTTACTGTGATTAAGTTCATTACTATATATATATATATATATATATATATATATATATAGGAAAAACTATTAAAAAGTTGTGAGTTTAAAAATGTATTTTTTGACAGTATTTGTTTATTTCTATTATTATATTTTATATTTCAGACCGCCCTCGGTCCTTCATCAGAAACAAATGATTTTAAAATTTGAATTAGAGCGTCTAAGACAGTATACGTGGATCATCACTATGTTATTTGGACCCTACTATATATATATATATATATATATATATATCTGTGTGTGTGTGTGTGTGTGTGTGTGTGTGTGTGTGTGTGTGTGTGTTTAAGCAGCAATTTTTTTAAAACATGTCAGATTAAATAAATTGCAAAACAATACGTGCATGGTACTGCCACATCCAGCCTACAGTCAGGACTGTAGGCTGGATATGGCAGAACCTCAACGCCGTCCAGCTCTTCAAACTTGTCTTTGGTCTTCCTGGCAGTGTGTGGCACTGATGGCCCGACCATTCGAAACCAACTCAAAATGCACGATTCCTTCAAAGTTCCACCAAACGCACAACATGACTTTCTTGCTGAATCGATCTTGTTTTGGAACTGACGGTGTCTCTTGCCCTTTCTGAACCCATCGCTTGTCTCGATTGTGCTGAACCAGATAGACCCATTTCTCGTCGGATGTCACAATGCGCTTCCAAAAACGCTCGTCCAATGGATTGCTGAGCAATTGACGGCAAATTTCAACTCATCTGTTGGTTTGTGCTTTGGTTAGTTCGTGCGGATCTTGGCGCGGCTTTTTGTGAACAAAATCAAGTTGCTTCAAATGTCGGTGAATTGTCGATTTGCCAACACCAAGCTCATCAGCCAATTCTCGAGTGCTCGATCAAGGCGCAATGTCCAACCTTGTTTGCAAGTCCCCATCATTCAACTTTAACGACCGTCCCGAACGAGGCTTATCTTCAACGCTCATGTCGCCAGAATCGAAACGCTTGTACCACTTTGAGATCACCGCATATGCAATTGTTCCTTCACCTTTAACAGCACAAATCTCTTCTGCAGCTTTTCTGGTTGATAGACCTTGCTTCCAGCAGTAACGAATCAAAACTCACAGCTCAATTTTATCAATTTCCATCTGGAATAAAAAGATGAAGATCACTATAACAATATAAACGGAAAATTGCATAAAAATTCAATTTTTCGCAAGTGCTTACGAAATTTTGGGACAACCTAATATATTTGGAATTTAAATTTAAAAAGAAACTAAATCGTTTTGATTCGTTTAACATGGGAACAAATTCCTTGCAAATAACTGATGGTCACACAGCTTAACGCCTGTGTAGTAGTGACTGGTTAGTGCGACCGCTAATTGGAATACGTGCATGAGTAGACGTTATTTTTAGCGGCATATCAACCTCTATAAATTATTTAATTCGGAAATGTAAATATCTGATAAAGCCACATTAAATTCGACCTTGTGTAACGTTTCGCTACGTCAGAAGTATATGTCTAAATACTACAGCACTTGCATTGTTGAACCATACTGAGTTTATACAAAGGCTACCAGTACGTGGAATATCAGAGCAACCTGATAAGCTAATCGATCTTAAAGTACGAAGTTACAACATAAATTTGGTGAATAATTTACCGTCCACGTTAAACAAGCAATAATATTTCTCCAATTTCGGCAAATTAGCCTAATGAAGTTGACATTCATATCAGATTTATGGGGATATGACTAACAAAAAGCCAAATACGCACTTACGAATGTTGAAGTAACAGATTTTCTCCTATTGTTTTATTTACAGCAATCGATTCTTAGAAGTCTCAAATGCTTTATCTACTGGGTACTTTTGAGTACCAAATACAAGTGCCGATAGAAGTAAATGATTTTTTATACTTTTCCCGACACTGTGCTAATTTGATACAACCCGCTTATTACTTCTCAAAGAATAATCTCCCCGGCATAATTATTTTGTTTTCCATTTATTAAACTTTTATTAACAAAATTTCTTAGAGAAAGTTTATTTGAACTAGCATCTTTATTTCATAATGTGAAAAAATCCCACCTGAATGACTATTAGAGAAGCCCCTTATATTGTTTGTAAATTATTGTTAAGGAATTAACATATATGAAACCAAGAAATTCCAAGTGGAACGTTTATTTAAGCGGGTACGCTCTTTATACTGATAATCATCTATTACAAGACTCTAGAGGTACCAAAGGCGCAGGTTTACTGTGTAGCGTTGTATGAGCAAAGAACCGGCAAGGGGTGATGTGCATAGAGTTGTGCAGGAAAGCAAACGATTAACCCTCTAACTTGAAGAGGTCAAGTTTATAATGATTAGGAAAAAATCTTGCTGGGAGTCTATTCTATAAAGTAGGTGTTCATGAGAATAAGCTTTCTGAATGGAACTTACTTTTACTAATGGAATACGAAGAAGATGGGGATTATTCACACTTATGTACATGACCCAATCCAGGGACTGAATTCACAATTAATGTAATGAAATTCACAAATCGCTGTGTTTAAGTAGACATTGACAGGGTTTATCCTTTGTTTCTTGTTTCTGATTGAGTTTTCGGTTCTTTCTAAACTTTTGTTATTCTCTTTGACACTAAGTAGCCCATTGTGTCTTAGTCGCGTTATCGTCTTGCTTATTGTGAATTAATTAAAAAGGTTTAAAATTCCCTGTATATCACACGGACCACTATATACGTGAGAAAGGCTAGAGAGCAGAACAACCGAAACCTTGTGATAACAACAACAGTGGTGAGGACAATAGATCGCATTTACTGCTAGAAAGGTTAGTTCATTGTGTCAGGCCAGGAAGTTTTTTTATTTTTTTTCGTCAGAAACCATTTTGCACATTTACAAATCAAACATTCGTCCGTGCATTGAATACTGTTGTCATATCTGGTCGGATTCTCTCGCTATTCATCTTGAGGTTCTCGACAAAATTCAAAGGTGAATCTGCAATATAATCGACTCTGACTTGGCACCCGCCTTCAGTCACTTTCTCATCGACGTGATGTGGATTACCTATGTTTTTTTTTTCTACAAGTATTTTCAAGGTAGCTGCTCTGACAAGATGTGGTCGGTATACCAGGGAGGTACCTTGGCCACATGTCTTTACTCGTGCATCAAGGCCCAACCCTTTTACTGTCGAAATAGTTAAATATAGCCGCCTCTTCTACTCTAAAAGTTTCTTTTCTCACACTTTCTATTTGTGGAACTCCTTTCCATTTTCATGCTTCCTTAACAGCGACAATCTTTAAAAGTTTATATGCGACGTCAGTTGTCATCTTTAATCGACTTGATTCCTATCCATCTCTTACTGTTTCCTTGCTTGGGATGAAATGATTACAAACAAAATGTAAATAAGCCTTGATTTGTCCTAAACTTTCAGAACTACAAGTTACTGCAAAATAGCTTCTTGATTGCTTAGTGATTAAAGTGTATGTCAGTGAGAATAATAATAAATGTGAGTCTAATAACCTTTTTTTTAAATTACGACATATTTCTATTTGTAAACGGTGCAGTAGTATTAGTGATAATAGTATTAGTAATTGTAGTAGTAAAAGTAGCAGCAGTATTAGTTGTATTGGTAATGATGCCAACGCACTTGTTCATGTCGCACGTATTACATAGTGATTTTTATTAAAGATCTACCTGAGTATATTTTCAATCATTGATGATATTAATCTACATGATGCCACTGTCTTTAGACAAACTTCCGAAATTTAAAGAAGAGAGGAGCATCACAACAGAGCTTTCTTCTGACCTCTAACATAGCTCAATGAGGGAAACTGTCTTTTAACTATCCTTTCAAAACCTAAAACAAGAACAAAAATCATACTATTTTCCTTTCTTCATCACAGTTCATAACCTGACCCCGCAGTAGTCACGATAATAGACTTTACTCTCAATGAAGTTCCATTCTTACAACATTTATTTGGTGACAAGTTCAACTCATATTGCAAGTGGAACTCAAGCAATACATTACTCCAATACTGGAAAAATTGATGGCTCTTTCCACCGCTTCGGCAAGTACCTGACACGTTTGGTCATACTTATATTTACAAGACTCAGATTTTAAAAAGATAATGGAGTATTGTTGACATATATGCGTTGGTGCTGCTCAATTCCTACTTGTCAGACAAGGGTAAAAACACCATAAAAGTATCAAAAAATAGATTTTTATAGTGAAAATTCAAGCAATACTTTTTTGGAGAAGAAAATATTACCATCAATCCACTTTTGAAGGAAAACATACCACCAACAATATATTTCTTGAAGAACAAAATATTAACAGCCAAATATTTTTGAAGAAAATATATATATACCAGTAATAAATCTGACTCTCTAGAAAACCCTCTTTAAAAATACGTCAATGAAACCTGATCTACAAACTGATTTCTTACAAAGAATACATATTCTATTCAAATGAATCTATTGTAAAAATCTTGTCGGTATTAAATAAACCATTGAGATTGATATACCATAAAACAAAACAAACTAAACCATTTTAAAGGACCTTTTCAAAAGTACAAAACCAGAAGATATTTTGAGTTTTTTTTTTAAAAAGAAAACAAAACTTTTCATCGAAATCTGACTAAATCAACCTTCTCATTATAACCGAGCATTTCAAAAAATATTCTCTAAAAACCTTTTTTGGCATTAAAAGCCTTTTTTTGGCATTGTTTAACGGCATATCAACAAAGGTTGATATGCCTTTAAACAAAACTCAAACTCAAATTCAAGCATTTCATTCATCATAACTATTTTAACAAAATGGCGTTTTAAATTAGGTAAATTCTTGCAGAAGTGAAATTCCTAGAGTCGATTATATTTGTTTTGTTGGTTTTATTTTGTTTGTTTTATCCGTTCACCTCAAACAAGGCGTTCAGATCTCTACAGGGAATTCTGAACTTTTTTAATCACTTCACCTCAAGTAAGGTAATAATGCCCTTAAGACGCAAGGGGCTACTGGGAATGAAAAACAATGAAAAGATTTCAAATGGAAAAGGGAAAACCAATCTAAAACAAGTAACAAAGAATGAAGATCGACTCCAGTTAAAAAAAACGGAGATGAATGTGAACTAGGTGATAGGCGAACCCACCAACTCATCTCGAGTGAATGTGCTTTTTCTCTTGCTTGTATCGTAAAATCGGGGATTTCAAGAGGTGGCTATATAACTCGTAGGTAATTTTATAAGAAAATTAATGCATATTTAACCATCTGGGAATTCTTATAACAGAGGGTGGACTCGGTGACACAGAAATCTGAAGGAGCTTTCATATATCGAATACTGCCTTCCAAAAACTAAAGAAGGCGTTAAGAAATAGAAAAGAAATCGCTGAAATGACCGCTGAACTACTATATAATATGAATCCTCCTATATAGCAGTGACAATATCCTCACATTGAAGTAACAGAGATATAGTTCTACAGAAGAATGTTGAGAATTCCATGATGAGTTAAACATGTGAGTACAAGAAAATTTTAAGTAAAATGGAGACAAATTGAACACTCGTTCTTAACATCTGGAAAAAGATTTTAAATTCTATAGCAAACAAAATGAGGAAAGTGGGCTTGGAGAATTTCATATTCACAGGACACATTGTTGATTGACTGATTCGTTTTTTTCGGCTTATCAACTCATTTCACATCATTTAAATACTAAAAATACTTTAAGATTTTAAAAATGTTTTACTAAGATAATAATGATACAAGTGATAGAAGTATTACTAAACCCATAGCTTGCGGAGAAGAGGTAATTTCATGCCTTTTTCCAAGTGAATATGACGAATGCAACTAGAATTGAAACTCGGCTCTCCGATTAACATTTCAAAGCATATCTATTACACAACCTAGACATCAAAGTTGACAGCATATGATATTCTAAACGGTCAATCGTTTTAGCACTGACCAGGCTAAGCGTCGTTTAACTTCGGTGATCGCACGGAAACCCCTGTTTCAACGTGATATAGCCGTAAACCACGCAGAATATACTGAATGCAAGAAGAAAGGATGGAAAATGTGACCAACATACATGATGAGTTAATGTAAATGGATAGAATATGGACTGAGAGTGACTATAGGAGACAAACATTGATCAGAGCTTCGAAAAATAGGATGATCTCGAGAGCTATAATCTGAAGAAATGCGATACATAAAATGTTATTGGGTATTCAATCTGAGTATAATAACGATGTCTAAATATTCATTGCCGGTCTCTTTATTTAGATAATAAACATTTACGGTTTAGAATAATTCTCTAAGAGTAGGTTAGATATGGCACAAGGCACAAAATATAAGGCACCCAATGAGGATCGAAATCTCTACTCATTTGCAATTGTTCTAGTTAGCTTGCTAACCATTACACCGCGTCGAGATGCCTAAAATGTTACAGTTTATGGTCCACATGCAAAATTCCTTAGTAATTTTCGGCTCCCTTTGGGTAAACATTCACCAAAAAACGTTCTTGCTGACCTTTTCTGCATATTTTCGTGCCATTTCAATAGGCCAACGCTGCCAAACAGCTAAACAGAAATGTGGCCCTCCTCATGAACCTCTAAACTTTGTCGGATGTTCAGCAGATACGCTGTAGGAACAACAAAAATATCACTTTATATCCAGGACAGCTGCTCATCCCTCAGAGGCTTCCTCGCGGAAAATCTCAGATTTGGTGAGGCCGGTCGGTCGGTCGGTCGCCCGCTGAAACTAATAGAAAAGGAGAAAATCTGCTTCCTTCTAAGTGCAGGAATTACTTCAGAATCTTGTATTTTATGAATAAATTTTACATTGATAGTAACACTGTCCCTGGATGGATCACGCCGCCTCCTTCAACTAACGAAAACGGCTCCGTTCTTCTAATGCTCGACCAAATAACTTTCTCTACCGACACCCTTCCTGCTCACTATCCAGCAATGTTGGTGAAAGCTGTTCCTTGTGTATTCTTGCTTGCTCCTCTAACCACTAAATTTTAGGCTGACCGCTACTGTCGGCGTGAAAAGAAGGTGGAGGGCTTCTGGTGGTGCTATTGTCACCACGTGAGGAAAGCCAGAAACTCAATAAATAATGTATACGCCAATATTTTCTCGAGAGCCTGACCCAGGGATTCCTAAACGATTCTAATATGCGCCACATGTGTTCGACTAACTTCTCTCGCTTGCTTCCTCGCAAGAGTTCCTCCCATCCCTCTCTTTCATCACCTCTCTCGCTCTCAATCTTTTTCTCAGTCTCTATCTATTTCTTCCTCTCTCTTCTTCTTCTTCTTCTTCGCTCTCTCTGTATATACACACACATACAACACGCACACACACATATAGTATGTTAGTGTATGTGTGTGTGTATGTTTGTCTATGTTTGCCCCATATGAAGATGATTAAAAACTGATCTGTCAGTTTTGTTTATATGAGTATATATAAGAACACATGCGCTCATTTCTTATTGAGTGCTTTACGAAATTAGCCTTATGCCAAACATAACGAAAGAGTGCATAGTATCATGGCATTTACGCGAAATTCTCACTTGACGCCAAATTTGATACAAGGCCCTTAATAATCGTGGATTTTTGTAGTTTCTGGGCTAAACTGCAGTCATCAAAAAATAAAAAGAGGAGGTACTGCTTGAATAATGGATCACCTGAAGCTAAGCTGGAGTTTCTAGGAATGTTTCAATGCCCACAAACAGCAATTCTACAATTATATGTTTCATTTCAATATCATCATTCATATTTGTTCTTCACCCAGGTACTCTTGTAGTTAGACTTGCACCAGACACAATTAAGCTTGTTAAATGACTGCGAATATATAAGGAGGCACGGTGGAAAAATGAAGGAGACACGGGGGAGGAATGGATGACGGCTCGGGTTAATGAATAACGGAGCTGAATTCTAGTCAAATTCTAATACACTTGAGAAAGATATGAATCCATCTTTTTTCCCTCCAGCTATAGGTAAATAGCGGGAGAGACTGGGTTCTATACCCTTGGTTGGCAAGCAGTCTTCCGCAGAAAGAACTGGCAACCTACTGCAGGAAAATCTTCACACCACATGCGTTTTAGGGACCGCTTGTGGAACCAAAAATCCCCATGAAATTTCTAGGGAAGAAGCCGTCTCAGCCTGCGTAATAACACTAGTTCTAAGAAATCTATTTTTTCTGGAAAGAAATAGAAAGTTTTGATAAATTTCAACAACGAGAAACACAAGCTTCTTGGTCAATGAACACCGAATCTTTCCTTATATGAAAAAGACTAATAATACCATCACTATTATCATTGCTAGTTATAAGTGTTCGAATCCAAGTAAACGTATGTATTTTGAGTGGTTAATTTTAATACCAACAGGAAGTACCCTGCGTGGATTAATGTCGCAAAGTAATCTTCCCAACCACAATCTCAACTCTCTCCTGGTTCAAGCCGCGTTATATTAAACTTAAGAAATATACTAAACTAGCAGTATAGCCTAGCGTTGCTCGGGTGTAATGAAAGCTTTAAAACTAATCCATGGTCTTGGAGCTCAGACTCAGCTTAAAGATTATTTGTGTGAAGTTTGGTGAGAATCGGATAAAAATTGTGGATTTGTATAAAGAACATACAGACAGATAAACAGACACACAAAAACATCTTGCCTTTTGTATATATATAATCGATTTTCTGCACTATTGTAAGAACTGCAACCTTGAAAATCTGAATATCGTTTCTTGTGTTTTTTGCTATGAGTGTATAAAATTTGAGTAAAATCGGACCACTCCTTCTACAACCCGATTTTTTCGATTATCGATTTTCGATATTTATCGGGAGTACCTCGACACAAAACCTAGCTAAGAACACTCGCAGATGCTTATAGTACAACTGTGTAAATTCTCAAGAAAGTCGGTTCAGCCTTTTCTGGGTCAATAGGTAACGGACGCACACACACAGACACACACACACACAGACACACACACAGACAAAGTTCCATTTATAAATAAGTTTAGATACAACGGTTGTACATTAATGTGTCTGTAGTGGAGACTTCTTTCTTCAAAGATACTCGATGAAATTTGTAAAGAAATTACATTGCTCCAGTAATATCAGCATCTGTTTCTTCACGTACTCGTTTCATACTTCCTCTGCGTAACGTAGGTGAAGATGGCTCTCCATAACTTCTTATCCTTTGTGACTTTCAGTAAAACTTGTTTCTGTCATCATCTTTTACCATAAGAAAAAGGCTTGGAGAATATGACACTCACCGGACATACTGAACGCAAGAGAGATAAACTTATGTGAATGAATGGTGTAACAGGCACCATCCAGTTATATAAGCTCGTCCTCTAGTCTTCAGTATGTACTGGGAGTGTCAAATTTTCCAAGCCCTCTTTGCCGATTATGGTTCTTAGAAATGTCAACTGTACCTTTCTGATTCAAACATAGGCGTTATTTTTTTTTTTTTTCATTTCCCTTAAACATCATTATTACTCATAGTATTTTCAGTCACTTTCTGTAGAACCGCGTTTCGGTTGAGTCTCTTTTTCATCTGTAATAAGACTGTCCCGCATTCACTATCATATAAGAAGACTACTGATATCACATAACAGTTTAACAATCTTCTTTTTTTCTAAATAAAGTTTCCTGTTTCTTAATTCTTTGCATAGATGTCAAAAAGTAACTTTCAATATTCCAACGCAAATTTTGATTTTTGTGTTACATTTCCGTCGTGTGTTGAAATTTTCGTAAATTACTGACAGCCATTTATTCAGTCTCCTTACAGTTGATAGTGAGTCATTCCTTCACACTTTTCTTGTGTAGCTGTTGCTCCAGTTTCCTTTCTGTATTTGCTATCAAAACCGTGCCATGAGGCTTTGTTACTAGCATGCTACTTTATAAAGAGACTAACACATATAAATCCCGGGCCTAACTAATAAAACACGTACTTTTAAGCAAAATTCAACTTTAGTCATCAACATGGTCTTTTTCCAGATAGATATACTGATCCCAATGCTTTTCTAACAATTCGATACCTTTTTTGTAGAACGATTTGTCTTTGGCCTCAAAATACGCCTCATTTTCCGATATCACTTCTTCATTGGAGCCAAATCTCTTTCCCTGAAGCGTTCTTTTGAGGTAGGCAAACAGCCAGTAGTCTCTGGGGGCCAGATCTGGGGAATAGGATTGATGCGGAAGCAATTCGAGTGCAATTCATGTAGTTTTGCCATCGCTGCGATCGACTTGTGACACGGTGCGTAGTCTTAGTGAAAGATCACTTTTTCTTCTTCATTTGTGACCGATTTTTGGCGATTCCTTCCTTCAAATTTTTTTCCAATAAAGCTATATAATATTTGCTATTGATGGTCCTTCCTTTCTCAAGGTAGTTGATTAACAAAATACCTTGTGCTTTCCAAAATACAGAGGCCAAAACATTGCTTGCTGATGTTTGCATCTTTGGTCGCTTTTGGCAGATTTCACCTGCTGCTCTCCACTCAGCTGACGGCCGATTTAAATCCGGAGTCAAGTGATAGATACATGTTTCATCCATTGTCACATAGTTACGCAAAAACCCCTTCTTTTTGCTTTGAAACAGTATCAAACAACGCACTGAATCGTCGACGCATTGTTTTTTATCAACTGTGAGAAAACGCGACACCCACTTTGAACACAGCTTTCTCATTTAAATGCTGAATACACTGACTACACTGCTACACTGCTATTCACGTAACTTCAATGTACGATCGGCAAAAACGAGTTTGTTGATTTTTTTTTTTTTTTTGGTGTTTTTCGGGACAACTGCCGATTTTTGGTGTCCTGAGTGTTCAGCATCATTTGTGTCTTTACGACGATGTTTAAATTCAGCATACCAACTCTTAACCGTTGTTTCCGACAAAGCAGATTCTGTATAATACTTATCAAGCCATTGCTTTGCTTGAACAGTATTTTTCCTACTAGAAAGCAAAACTTTATTAACACATGAAATACAGATTTTTCCATTGTTTTGAAAATTTGCAACAGTAGCATCACTTAAATAACTGTAATTTATAAACAAATAATCTGATTGGGCACATGAGCCATCTTCAGAGAGGTCATAAGGACAGTAACACTGCGTTTGTTATTTTTGGTAACTATTGCCGTTGCTTTGCGAAGTTTTATGTCAACACAAGATAAAATCGTCGCTGATGGTAGATGTTTTTGTGTTATCGTCCTTATAACCTCTCTGAAGATAGCTCATGTGAGCCGAAAGCTTAGAAGCAAATTCATAAAATATTATCCAAATGTTGGAGACTTTTGTCTTTATTTTCACCTAAAATTGAAGCCAAAATACGATGTTTAGAACATGATTAAACATAATAGACATTCATTGTCTCTTATATTTAACAATATATGTTTAGAAAAAAAAGATTATATATATATATATATATATATATATATATATATATATATATATATCCGGGCGCTATAGAGATGGGAATAAAATGACTAAAAATATGAGAAATATTAATAACAGAATGTAAAACCCTCAATAATATCAACTAGTAACGTGACCACAAGATTCTGACCGCGTTTAGTAAATAAAAAAAAAAGCATTCCGCTCACTATGGATACACAGATATATATATATATATTCATGTAATTTTTTTAACTATTATTCTGGATAATTCTTAATAGAAGATTCGAAGGCACTCAGACATATGTACATTTGAACATTTTTAAACATTTTATGTCTCGAAAAGAAATCAGCATTGAATAAAAAGCTTAATGGAAAACGTCTTGAATAAAAGAGGCGATTACCGTCAAAATACTTAATTAAATATATTCAGGGCGCAGTGAATCAAATGTCGGCTAAATTACGCCAAAAAAATAACTCTGAAATCTCATTTTAACAGATATCTGTACCAAAATTACACAAAAATAGCTTGAAATAATAAAGAGTAACTTTATTTAATAAAATCGCCATTGGCTTTAACTACGGTTTCCAGACAACTTTGGAATCTTCTGCAACTCTTCTGCGCGGTCTCCTTGTTCCAGTTGGAAAATGCTGTCATAGCCCTTGCCTTAAGTTCATCTTTGTTGCTTTTGTGGGTCTCTCGCTCGACTACGCCCCACACATAATAATCAAGGTGGGTTGCAGTTTAGTTATGTGGCCTGATGTAAAGGGTTAATGTGGTTGCAGATATTGTCTGACAGCCATGACTGGGTGACATAATGCAAAAGTCCCGTTGCTAGATATAGGTTTTTCCAGCAAACACTTTCACCAGAGTACAACCACCTCAATTCCCTTCATGTAGGCCTCTCTGATGAGGATTAGGTCATGTAGGAAGATAAATAGAGGCATAATGTCATGGTGCTCTTTTCTCATAGACAATGACTAAATGAACCTACTATAATGAGCAGATGAGAAAATCAAAAACAAACAACATGCATCTACGAAATTAAAAATAAAAAATGGCCACAATTTACCGACTGCTCCTCATATATATATATATATATATATATATATATATATATATATATATATATCTGAGGAGGTTCATGCTGATTTCAAAGTTTCTTGGGGACACTGTTATGACAGCTTCACTCATCGCGGCTGTTTTTTAGCATTTTTTTTTTTGCTTTTGATTCCAGGTCCCCTTACATATTTATAAGGAATCTGGTGTAATTTGATACATTCTGGAAATAGTTTTGCTTGCATTTGGTTGATTTTCGTTTTCTTATTATTTTTCTTTATTTTTATTTTTATTTTTATTTCTATAGTGCAGGTGGTTTCTTTATTTATTTAATGTTTTTAATTTACGTGTGACTGGATGTCTGCTTTATTGTTTTGTACTGAATAGGAATCCGCATAATTCCTTTTTTGTTTTTTGTTTTTTGTTTTAGTTTGTTTTTGTTGTTATAATTGACCTATTTTATTGGTTTGGCCTTTTTTACCGTGTTGGTGTGTTTGATTGATTAGGGTTTCTTTTTTAGGTCACGGTTGGGTGTTTGTTTTCTTGTATATATTTATGTTTGTCGACTTTATGCGTGTTTTTTTTTTTTTCGTTTGGTGGTTCTTATTTTATTTTGTTATTTTTTGTCGTGAGTGTTTCTATATTTATGTTTTATTTTCTTTGTTCTTGCAATTATTTATTGTTACTTTTGAGGCGAAACAGTTATTTATTTGCATGTCAACATTTTCCCATTATCTAGTTTCTTTTATTTAATATTTTATTTTAGTTATTAAAACTGATTACTGCTAGTTTCTCTCCTGCGCATAATTTACAGTTTTTGCTTTTGCTACTTCTGATGCTCTTTTTACTAGTTCTCATTTAATTATGGTAGTAATGTTTTGGGGTTTTTTTTCTGGTTCCATATGTATTTTATAGTGTTGTGTTGTTCTTTTATTTCTCCGTGTTAAACGATGTTTTAGGACTATTAAATCTATCTTTAAAGGGTGATTCTGTTGCTCTTTTGTAAATCTTTTCGTTTGTGCTGGTCTTATTTGTCACAGTAGCTTTGTATATTATGTTGTTGGTTTAGGCATTTATTATTAAGTGGACAGTTGTCTTTCTTTGGGCATTTATATTTATTCGTATTGTGTTATTGGTTTGTGTTATTGTAATTAGTTTTATTAAGCATTGTTCTTGTTACGTTTGGTCAGTATTTTATTCATGTTATTCATTGAGTTGTAACTGATTTTTACATTTTTTTTTTGTTAATTACCTTGATATTATGTTGTGTTTGGGGAATTAATTTTTTATTATGTTGAAAAATGTATTTTTTATTTTTTATATTGTTCATGTAGGGTGGATTGAAATAGATTATTTTTTCCTAATGTTTTTTTTAGGTTTATATTCGCTTGTGCATTCAGGTGTATTTGGGTATTTTCAGTTTCTTAGTACTGACTCGTAAATTTATTTGTTTTCGTTGAATATTACTGAAGTGCGTGGATGTTTTTTGTTAATAGATATGGGTATCTATTTCAATACATTGGGAGAGTGGTTTGTTTTGTTGGTGGGTTGTTATTTTTTTCTTTAAGTTTTGTATGTATTGTTGTTTAAGTTGAATGTTATATCTAAAAAAATTAACTATTTCTAAATTTTTTATTCCAATTAAGAATCCTAGAATGTTGAGGATTTAATCATTTGCTTTCTTATATTTCCGTAGTCTTACCGTAGGAGTTTCTTGGAATTATAAATCCGGGACCTGTACTCAATAGCAAAAGAACAGCCCCAATGATTAATACAACATAAGCGCATTCTCACGGAACTTCTCCTGAAGTTGGTGTCGTTAGTTAAAGCGACAAGTTCTTTGCACTAAAACTACATTATATATATATATATATATATATATATATATATATATATACTACCAACCATAATTATAAGGTAACCCCAGTGTTTAAAAAAGATGAAGTATTTCATAATGTTTTTTAGTATTTATTGACAAGTGAATAATTGTAAATGAAAATAGAATGGTTCTTTTGTTAATACTGCACAATAGCATGTGCATCAAATAAATTTATAAATATTTAATAATTACCTATATTGCAGTTACATCAATGAAAGAATGAAGAAAATTTAGTGGAATTCGGATGAGTTCATATTTGTAAAATTTTGAAAAGCAATGATAAAAGAACCATTATATTTTCATTTAAAATTATCTACTTAGTAATAAATACTAAAAATAGCATAAAATGCATAATTTCTTTTAAACAACTGGAGTAAACTAATAATTATGTCCGGCAGTATATATATATATATATATATATATATATATATATATATATATATATATATATATAATTCCAGGTGAAGAGGACTTAAGGTTTTACTACTTTGAGTGGCCTGGCATTTATTTTATTATGAACAGTGCTCAATATAATAAATATTATAGAGCTTAATATAATTCTATAATTATGAAGTACAACTAATTCATATATATATATATATATATATATATATATATATATATATATATATATAAACTCACCGCACACTATGATATTAATACACATGAAATAGGGTTATATAGAGATTATGGTAGGAAAAAATTCCACACATTTTAAAATTGATAAAATTAGAAAATTAAACCATAGGAAATTTAAAAGTCTAAACGTAAATGTAATAATTCTCATTAATTTAAATTAGTAAATTCCTATGATCTAACACTGGATCTAGTAAGTAATACTTACCAACCATTCATGAAATCTAATGTATATCCATTATGCATGCACCCTAAGTCTGATCACCCCTACTTATAGTCATTTACCTTACTCCATACAATACAGAATTAGTACAAACTCATTTAATAAAGACGTATTTTATAAGCATAGCTATTTTTTATAATGATGCTCTAAAGAACAGTGGGTATAAAAACCAGGACATCAAATAAACAAAACAATATGACTATTACAGGAAAAATAGAAATAGAAAATCATTTGGTATACATCTCCATATAACCAAATGGTTAGCACTAAGTTAGGACAGAAATTTCTCAATTTAATAAAGAAACATTTCGCCAATAATAGCCCTCTAAGTAATTTCTTTAATAAAAATAATTTTTAATTAGGTTATAGTTGTACAAATAATGTAGAAAAAAATTACTAAAAATCATAAAAATAAAATCTTAAATCAGCACGTAAACCAAAGTAACAATAATTATTCCAATACTGAAAATAATATTAATACAAATTCATGTAATTTTCAAAATCCTAACAATTGCCAACTAGAAAATATGTGTCTAACCTATTCTATTGTTTGCCAGTGTACTATATAATAGAAACCCAACTATTAAAAAGTTTTACACTGGTTCTACTTAAAACACTTTTACATAGAGATATTATTTGCAATTAATTTTCTTCAAGAATAACGCGTGCCAAAACCAAACTCTTTCTCTGTATTTTTGGCAGTTTAAAAGAAACAAATGAGGCTATCAAGGTAGAATATAAAAATCTGAAAATCATTTTATTATATTTTTCCTCTGTACTTGAATGAAAAGCTGCATGTTATAAAGTTTCCTAAAAATAAAGTACTACTAAACTAAAGAAATGAATTGACAATATTATGCATAAAGTTTAACTAATTTTAATGTTAATTTATCATTTATGCTCTAATATTACCTTGCAATTATTTTATTAAAATTAATGACCCACACAATACATACTTGATTTTCATAATTCCAATATACCTTAGTATACCATAATTAGTTAATTTAAATTTTAACTTAAGGCCTTTTAACACATAGATTAGTACAAAATTAAATTTCTCCAAACACCTAAAATCTGACCTGCGATCAAAAACGATGTATACAAATTTGAACAACATATGTGTTTATTATCTTCCCCAGACAAATAAAATATCATGACATAGTGCAACATTTACCTTCATATGACCTAAATTTTAACTTTAGTGTTCAACCCAATTCTCACTTTTGATTGCTTAGTACAAACACACTCATAATCATATTGTTTAACTTCCTCCAACTCCCCTTCCTTAACTTTTTAACTAACCATGAATTCATTTTTTATTTTACAAAATAAATCATTTTCACCACTGATTTTTGTGCAGTGATATAATGCTTTTATTAACTATTGTAATAATAAAAAATAAAATTACAATATATATATATATATATATATATATATATATATATATATATGTGTGTGTGTGTGTGTGTGTGTGTGTGTGTGTGTGTGTGTGTATTTCGTAAATACTACGTACATTGGTTGCTTAATGTCAATTATATTGTGAAAACTTGTATTTTACTATATTATCTGACTTGCATTAAATTAAATATTTATTGTGTAAAACAAAATATTTTATCGCTATTAGGCTACTAGTATTTACGTAGTTACATAAAGTATTGTGTATGTCGTCTACATTACATTGAATCTACTTATGTATAAGTTTAACAATAGATTTCGTTCAATTCCGGTTATTAAATGTCATTAAAAGTATTTAATTTTGCGTAAATTCATTCAAGATGATTGCTGTTGTTTATTGTACTGTGACAGCTGTCATGTCTTCGCAATTTTTAAAATGTTCACAATGGCATATTTTATTGATTTTAACATTGAGGAAGGAATAAAATAATATTTTCTGCCTATTGTGTTTTTAAACAGAAGTTTTTTAGCTATGTTCCCTCAGCACAGAGACACTCATAGTTATCCGCAATTTCTGTCTTTTGTGGCTTTTAATAAATTTTCTGCTATTTATTTCTCCTAAAACCTGTTCCACCTTCCATTTACTCAAATTAAGTATTTTATGTGTTGTTCGTTTTTTTTTTGTTCCTCTTGAATTCAGTATGCCCCGTGACTGTTAGATTTTCCAGACCCTGTTTCCTCATTATGTGTCCTAGAAAGTTTAACTGTCTCTTCCAGATATAACTTTTTGTTTCTATTTTCTCTAAAACTGCATCGTTACTCACATGCTCAATCCATCATATCCTTAGTATTCTTCAGTAGAAACGCAGTTCTGATGCGTCTTGTCTCTTCTTCAGCTTAGAAGAGATTGTCCAGATTTCACTGCCATATAGAAGGACAGATATTACATAACAGTTTAGTATACGTTTCTTTGTTTATAACGAAGTTTTTCATACTCTGCCTAGCTTTTGGCACACTGCTTCGGTTATTCTAATGCGACTTCAGGTTTCAGTGTTGCACTTCCCATCCTCTGTTAAAACACTTCTCAGATATTTAAATATTAGTACTTGTTTCATCTTGATAATATCCATGCATTCTGTCTTCTTGCTGTGGATGTGTAATCCTTTTATTTCTCACTTGCCTTTACTACCGTATGTAGCTTCTGTTTTTAGCTTACTTTCCATGTCTGTAACCATCATTGTGAAATCTATATATTTTAAGTTGTTACGATTATGACCGCCGATCACGAACCCTGTTAGGACTTCAAATTCTCATGGAATCGCTTCTGTTTACAGGCTTTTTTTAAAAAATCATTTCACCCCAAGCAAGGCGTTAACGCCATTTTTTTTTAATCATCTCACCCCAAGCAACGCATCCCACCGCCACTATTGCGCATGGGGCTACATAGGGGAAGGTAAAGAGAAGGAGTGGTTAGACATAGAGAATGTCAGGAGGAAGGTGACAGATGAGTAAGGATACCGAGGATGAGGGTTGGGAAGATGGGAAGAGTGTTTGATAGAATGGGAGCAGGTTAGTGTGTTAGGAGGTGTCTATTGACCTTACATTTAAACTCCTGGAGATTGTAGCCGTCGGGGAAGCAATCTCTCACTAACATACGCGGCATCCGCACCAACTTCATCAGCTTAGATTCATTCCCTCCATAATAACTCACCTGATATATTAGCCCTATGTGAAACTAATCTTAACCCTTCTATCCCCTCATCGGAGTTCTACGTTCCTGGCTACCTTCCCCTCTTCAGGAAGGACTCCAATGTTCATATGCATGGGCTTGGTGTCTATGTCAGCGAACACCTTCCCTTAGGTAGGGTGTCATCTTTTGAATCCCCAGATCATTCTTTCATGTGCTTCCGCCTCTCACTTCTCAGCTCGATTAGCTATCTCTTCTTTCTCTACCGCTCACCTTCCTCCCCTGACTGTTCGTTACTTGATATCATTTCTGACAATATCGACAAAGCCATTTCTTCCCATCCCTCTGCCCATGTATTCGTGTTTGGTGACTTTAACGCCCACCACACCAAGTGGCTGAAAACGCTGTCACCGACCCTGCTGGTGTCCACACCATGAACTTTTCAATCACCCAATCCCTTACACAAGGAGTGATGTTGCAGGAGGTTACATAAGAGAGTTGAAGTTATGAGGCAAAAGGAGAGTGAAGACAAAGACGAACCAGCTACAGTTGGTGAAATAGAAAGGGCAAGAGAAAGAAGTGAACACTAGAATAAAAACAGATGCGAAGGTAGAGAGAAAGGAAAATAACAAGATAGACGGAGTGATGTAGAAAGGGCTGGAGTTAAATGGATAAGAGATGGGAATTGACTTTGCATTTAAATTCCTGGAGGTTATAGCCGTCAGGTAAGCAAGTAAAATGGGAGTTCTACAGGCGGGAAGAGCAAGAAAAGAAGCTGATGGAATAGATATTGTTGCCTGCATTTGGTTGATCTAACGTGTAAAAGGATGAGACCTTGTTGCCAGTTTGGTTGCCCAAATAAATTCTTGTGGAGGGGGCCACTAGTGACCCAAGTTCGTCAGGTTGAATAAGTCTGGTGAGAAGATTCATCTTTTTCTTACACCACTTTCTACTTTTGCATATCTTCTGAACTCATTTTTTGTCCGTATACAGGCGATTTGCTACCAGTATATGTTCTAACAACCTTCCCAAATATGTCAAGGATGCTGAGCAATTCTAACAAAACCTTGTACTGTACTTTATCGAACACCTTTGCGTAATCTATAAAATTCCAGTTACACGTCCTTCTAAATTTCTATTTCTCTTTCTGTTAACATTCTGAGCATAAATACGCCCTACTTGAATAAATTGTCAGTAAAATTATCATGGATAATACGAAATAAACATGGCCTTCAAAAAAACTAAAACGATTGATTTGAACAAGTATTGTTCTGAAACATATTAAAGCAAATGCAGCATTGAATAAAAACATCTACAATCAATTAACAGAAATTATGTACTATCTCGTTAAGACATTAAATGTGACAGATGACCATGCAAAGATATATTTGTTCAGGTTTTCGACAAGTTTTAATTTATCTGCCGTAGTGAAGAGACATTGCTACTTAAATATGTGTCTCATTCAGTTTCTTTACTTAGTATCCTTGAGAGAGTTGACTTGATAGGAGAACTGGCTGCCGAGTGGTGACACATATGATCGGCACCCGGAATACAAGTGTGATAAAAAGCAGTACCACAAATATATAAACGCCCACACCAAAAAAGAGATAGCATTCTCTCAGAAATCGCAAACGAGAATTTAAGGCCCACGCTTCAAATGTGTCTTCCTTGATGACTGTAAAAGCCATCTCAATTATCTTTTAGCTAAAATCTAATTATTATATTGTCTGAATGATAGCAAATGCTCCTTTGTGTTTTTTAATCATTTCCCAGCCAAACAAGGCGATAATACCACTAAAACGTAACGAGAATTAATGCGAGTGAAAAAGAGAATGAGAAGACCTCAATGCAGAGAAAAGAGAATCAAAGGAAAGGTTTCAGGAACAAAATATTGCGATTAAAGTTTCATTTAACTTGTTGAGCATGGTATTGAAATGTTTTAAAAACCAAAGCAAGGTGATAACGCCCCTAAAATTTCAGAGGTTACTGGAAAAGAAAGAGACTTTATTGAGAAGGAAAATACTTTAGTGGTAGTGATTTTCTAAGCGTAGATTAGATGTGACACAAGGTCAAATTTATGGGACAACTGTGAGTATCAATTTCACTTTGAGACAAGCTTGTTAACCTTTACACAAAGTCGGAGTGCACTGAAAAAAGACTTCAGGCAAGTGGAACAAAGTAGTAAGTATGGATTTAAAAGAAAAAAAAATTGACTTTTTTATCGAGTTAATAAACCGAAAGAACTTTTACTATTTGCAGTCTGTGATGTCGGGTGATATCTCGGTAAAAGGGAAAGATATATAATGGATGGATTTAATATGAAACGTGTGCTGACACTGCAACACCGAACAGTGCTGGCACAACAACACAGAGCCGTGATTTGAACCTTCCACCAGGGAATTTGCATGTCTGTTTCTTTCAACAATCTAAGCCATGAGTTATGAGTACCGAGCCGAAGACAAACAACAGACATTGGATACGAATTGGTTTGGGAACCGCAAAGTTATTAATTTCAACGATTTACAATCGAAAAAGAAACAGACAACAAATCTCAAAATTTTGACAGAAAATGGCGCCGAGCTTTCCATAAAAGATTTTTATGCGCATGCGTACGATACTTTTAATAATCAACCATTGTGTATTATTGTTCTTTATTTTTATTGTATATGTATGAAGCGACGTTCTAGGACAAAGTCACAAATGTTAGGCAATCGGTAGGTATTAAACTTTTTACTGTATTAATGGTTAGCTTGATAAAGTTACGATTTATGTCTCCCCGGAAACATTGTTATATAATTATTAACTTAAAAATGCTTACCACAAGTCAAGAAGAGTATCTCGTTCAGTAAAGATCAAACTATGTCAATATTTTATAAAACTTAAGGTAAAGGTGCTTCCCCAAATTTTTAGACCATCGATCCCTACATTGAATCCTTGATCAATTATTGACTTTCGGCTTGTACAAAAATATCGATAAATAATGATTATTTTAGGGGTAGAAATTTCATCCCTTTTACATTATTGTTTCTGAATAAGATTTATTTTAGATTTACGCTTTGTTATTCCTGTTTTAGTTTTAATTGTCTTCATATATTAGATGTCTTTTTTAAAATTATTAGTATTATTATCAACCACATGCAGATGACAATTCTACTCCTGCAGTTTCTTTTCCCGCACTTCCAGCCTGTGGAACACGCTTCCATATTCTTGCTTTCCTGACGGCTACAACCTCCAGGAATTTAAATGTAAGGTCAATACTCATCTCTGAACTACTTGATCCTAGTTCTTTCCACACCGTCCTGTATATCCTTTCCTTTCTCTCCACCTTTGCAACTGTCATCACACCTGTATTCCCATCCGTCCCTTGCTCCTTTCTAACTGGTTTGTCCTTTTCCTCACTCTCCTCTAATCCTGTTACTCTTATGTAGCCCCCTGCACATCAGTGTCGTTACCGCCTTGCTCGGGGTGATATGATTAAAAAGAAAAATACAGACCCGTTTAAAGACATAGGACCTGTAACAATTTTATTTAATATGTGTGGGTCGCAGTTGAGCGACAGACCAAAACGCTCCTTGTAACACCAAAGATAAATTGAAATCAAGGGTTATGGGAGCATTCACCAGCTTAAACAACGATACTGTCCAGGAGAGTTACAAGAGATTCCAAAATTGCCTGGGATTGATGGTTAAAGATTATTACGATTTTATTGAATAAATTTACTCTTTAGTATTGCACGATATTTTTGTGTAATTTCGGTAAATATACCTGTTAAAATAAGATGTCAGTGTCATTTTCATTTTTGCATAATTTAGACTAAAATTTATCCATCACATCTTGTATATATATATATAGATATACAGATGCGACCCAACATGGTTACACACTTCAGGAAAGAAAATAGCGATATCAAATTGCGATAACACTGTAGTACGGTATTTGTATGGTTTGATTTGATATGGTTTGATTTTTTTAATTGAACATCAACTTTTTATGGGCCATTCAATGCTAAAATTCAATTTTCTTGGCAGCTTTGAAGAAATAGTAACGTGATATATGTTTTGTTCTGCTTTCGCAATTGAATACTTAGTAGATGATACTCAACTTTTGTGCGGGAAGTAAAAAAAGGGATATTTTTGTGTAAGTGAATGAAATTTATTCGACTGAAATTCTAACCCAGCTCTTCGATTTATCATTCGGAGCTGATACCTACTACAACACAACGTCCATCCGATAGAACATTCAGGAAGAAAAACATCACTTGCCAAGAGATGCACACTTCTACTCTACAGCGGAATTCTATAAGGCAACACTGATGAATATTTATTTTAATCAATATTGAGATTAAAATGATAGATTAATTTGGTTAACTGTTTGGGGTTTATGTCCTCCAATTTTAGGCTTGTTTCATCCATACGTTGTACAAATTAAACTATCTTTTCTTTCGATCATGCTCAAATATTTAATCTCAAATATTTTGCTTTACCATGGTGTATCTTGTTGGCATTCCAATTTTTTTTCTTTTTAAAGAACTGGAAAAAAAAAGTTTCCGACCGGAAGTGGAATGACTGAATTGAATCTATAGCTTCATCTAATACTAGAAAGGTTAGGTCACTGTGTCGGGTGAGAAAGTTTTTATCGTCAGAATCAATCTTTCTAATTATACCGTTTTGTCCGCGCATTAAATACTATTGTCATATCTGGTCTGATGCTTCTGTTATTCACCTTGAGGTTCTCAACAAAAACCAAATGAGGATCTGCAACGTAATCGATCCTGACTTGGCATCCCGACTTCAGTCACTTTCACACCGATGTGATGTGGCGTCTCTCTGTCATATGTCAATTGTTCTGACTAGCTTCTTTTCCGGGTGTCCCGACCACATGTATTTACGCGGGCTACTAGATTAGTATCTAGTTCCTATCCTTTTATTGTTGACATGATGTGCGTTGTGGCGCAGTGGAATATCGGCTCGGAATGAGAAATCGGAGAGCCGAGTTCGAATTCCAATAGAATTCCTTGCATTCACTTACGCGCAAACAACCTTGGTAAAGGTATTAATCCGTCTGTTCCCTCCAGTTATGGGTTAAATAATAGGACAGATTGGGTTCTGTAGCCTTGGTCGGCAACCAGTCTACCGCAGAAAGCAATGGCAACCTACTGCGGGATAATCTTCTGCCCAGTCAGTCATGTCTCTTTCGAGACATGATCGCCCAATCGTGTATCACGTATGGCACTTAACTGACTGACTGAGTTAAATGTAACCTTCTTTTCTACTCTAACAGTTCCAGTTTTTGCCTGTGGATCTCCCTGCCCTTTATTTATATCCCTGATAACTGCAATCTCTGAAATATGCAACGTCAATTTATCTTCTTGAATCACATCCGTCTCTTATTTTTTCTTAGCAGCCCCCTTTTTTTTTCTTTTTTTTTTTTTTAATTTTAATTTTAATTTTTTTCTCGCTGTAAACCACTACACACTACCGGCGATCACGTCTTGCTTAGAGTGAAATGATTAAAAAATGATTCTGGATAGAAAAATGCCACAAATACAACAAAAATAAATAGCGTTCCGCGGACCAAATGACGAGCATCAGAAGCAGCAGCAGTAGCCTATAGCCAGCCCACGGCTCCAGCCATCAGTAGTCATAATCATCTCCAGCTTTCAGTCGCTCCAGCCATTTCCAGTAGGCCACCTGCTTCTGCCGCTTTAGCCACCCTCACCAGCAGCAACGATATGCAATTAACTATCCTTTCAGGACAACGTTCTTCAATGATCGTGAATCAGTCCTCCTCAGGACAACCCTCTCCACCGACTACCAAATTTTTTTCTTCCAGGACATTGCTGTCCTCTCCCGGTACATGATCTACTAGATTTATTATTGCCTAGTGCACGTAACATTTTTTTATGTATTTTCGTACTCATCAGATGGATGTCGATCAGGATAACCTACAGTGAATTTCGACCTGAGACCTTTATTTAATTTACGGGATTAGATAGTTCTTTTTCCACTGCCCATTTGTAGGGATATCTAGTCTTACTCTTATTTTAATAGTGCTAAATTAGTAGTCGCTCCATTTTTACAGAAGTACACACTGTCCGGCCTAAGGATTGAACTCATAATCACCATGCCACTACATTCACAAACCAATGGTCAAACTAGGCTTATTCCCTATAACGATGTATTCAATTTTAAATGGATTTTGCATAACTTATATTTTAATTCTTAAAAGATTATTTTTTAAAATAAAAACAAATGGATCATTTTCTTGTTGTTTCGAGAAAAAAAAAACGAACTTTGAAATATCAACAATTTTTTTCTCTCTTGTGTATTAAAAACTGAATATCTACAAGTATTTTCCGCCTTCTGGTGATGACAAAAATATATTCTGAGCCAGCATATTGCATTGTTTTACATCTCAATTTTTGGGTGTCCTTCTAAATCCACTTGATCCATTAATCATCTTGAATAAATGAATGACTTGCAGCATTATGCGTTATTTTTCCATTAAAACCCTCTTAATAAAACAAATGCGGTGTAAACACTCGAAATAGGTAGAAGGTCTAAACTCATTACATGAACGTAAAGCATTGTTGATGTTTTTTGCCCGCCAGCTGTGACGGAAACATTAAGAGGGAATAGATGAATGAGTATTCATCAGATGATTGGGACAGTGCCAGTCGCGATGTTCTTGCAGAAAAAGGTGAATCTTTCACGTTAAAAAAAAGAAGAAAAAAGCAGCAAGTTGTTTCTATTAAACGAATTTCAACATCCTTGAAATCCTAACAAAAGTAGTTTAACCCTTGAAAGCTTGGATATCATGCTGGGATTTGAATTGTTTTGTACATCTTAAAGCTGTTATTGCCGAAATAATTTGCATCTACATTTAAATTTGTCACTTAGGTGACCGCGTAATCTTTAAGCATATGAAGTAATAATTAACGAAGCTAGTTACGTTTCCTGTTATTACTGATAGTGAATTTGATCTTCATTAGTACCATATACAAGTTTGGGTATTAAACAACCCGAGAGGATTTGACGGCGGACCTGAAGGAGACTATCACCACCTTTAAATTTGTTGTTTTTCATTTTTTTTTTTTTACTTTTTTCAGCGTAGTCTTATCGGTTATTACATAAAGTTTCCGATTATCAAAAAATTTGAAAAAAACTCAATATTTAAACAATTTTTTTGGGGGGGTCTCACTTTCTCATACAACGTTATAGTAAATCGATCCTACATTTTGGAATCACTCGCAATGGGGTCACTCTGTTTTTGTTTTTTGGGGTCCATTTGTTGCTCTTGTTTTGGTCTCTTTCAAGTTTTCTTTAGTTCTTACGAATGGCTTGATTAAAAAATTTCGCAAAGGTTTCAGCAGTTTAATATGCGCAATCAAAAAAGTTAATTGCACAGAATCGATTTACTATAAGGTTGTATGAAAAGCTGAGCGGCCCCTAAAATTATTTAAATATTGAAATTTTACAATTTTTTTTTTTTGTCATTCCTGTTTAGGGTTTAATCGATAAGATTGCACTGAAAAAGTAACAAAAAAATTGATAATCCACCAATTTACAGGTGGTGCTAATTTAGTACCTATAACGTTGTATGAAAAACAGAGCCCCCCTCCAAATTGTTGAAATATTAAAATTTTCCATTGTTTTTTTTTTTGTTTTTTTGTCAATCGGAAAGTTTAGGGTGTAATCGACATGATTGCACTGAATAAAGTAAAAAAAAAAAATGAAAAACAACAAATTTAAAGGTGGTGGTAGTCTCCTTCAGGTGCGCCGATTTGACATATCATAACTATTCTAACTTGACCGAGCCCTTGTCCTTCACATACCCTCTTTCTCCTTTTCTTTTTCTTGCTCTCCCTCCTGTGAAAGCACTTTTTCTTATACTCCTTCTCGCACCCTCTCTCTCCTGTTTCTCTTTCACTCTCTCTCTCTCTCTCTCTCTCTCTCTCTCTCTCTCTCTATCGCTCTCTTTCTCTCTCTGTTTCTCACAGTTTCTTGTCGTCTGTTTCTCACACTTTCACTCCTTCGCACACATTTCTACATCTTCGCAATGTTGGTTTCTCTCGTTCTCAATGTTGCTTTCTCTCTTCTTTCTTTCCCCCTCTGTCTCTGGTTTTTTCTTTCTCTCTGTATTTCTCTCTCTCTCTCTCTCTCTCTCTCTCTCTCTCTCTCTCTCTCTCTCTTTTTCGAATATATACACTCCTTGCGCCGTCTCCAAGGGCAAAGGAACTTTGTTATCATCTCATTAGTGCTATGTGCTAAACAAGCACTTTTCTTTCTTATCTTTCTTGCCCTCTCTCTCGTTTTCTCTTATTCTCTTTGTCGTTTTCTCACCTACCCAAGTGTGCTCTTTCCTTTACCATCCTCTACTTCTCTCTTTCTCTATCTCTCTTTCTCTCTCATTCAATTTTACGCACCAGCACACACACACAAACATGTCACGCTTTTCTATTTTCGTAGTGGAGAATGATTAACACAGCTACTTAATTGATCATTACTAATGTGGAACGAGTTCAATTCTCTCTAGGTGCCTCATATAAAACTGGATGTTAAATATGCCAACAAGAGCTGGTATGAAGTAATCAACTAGTATGAAAGGAATAATATATATATATATATATATATATATATATAATCATATGGTTATGAATTAAAAGTACATTGCGACACGGAAATTTCTATGTTTCGACAATTCTATCTCGTCATCAGGCAATGTTGGATGTTGGTTGTAAAAATGTTTTATATATATATATATATATATATATATATATATATATATATATATATATATTGTGATAAGGTTTAACGCAAAGGTTTCTGTTTTTTCAATGGTTTTACTGATAAAATGTATTTTGGCACCCTTTTACTATGAAACCAATAAAATTGTAAAAACGCAAATTCTACTCCCAACAGCTTCTTTTCTCACACTTCCCGCCTGTGGAATTCTCTTCCATTAACTTGCTTCACTGACAGCTACAATCCTCCAAGAATTTAAATGTAAAGTCAATAGCCATATCTTATCTTACTAACCTGCATCCTCTCTCTCTCTCTCACTCTCTCTCTCCCTCTCTCATGCTCTTTTCTCCGTCTGCTCCACTCTCATCAGTATTCTCATCCTTCTCTTACCCATCTTCCTTACACCCCTTATAACCTATCACTCTTTCTCATAACTTACCTCCTAGTTGAATCCACAAAACAGTGGCAGTAAAATGCCTTGCTTGGGGCGATATGATTATGAAAAACATAAAAATAAAAATATTATGATACACTCATACGTTATTTTATCTCATTAACAACTAGTAAGTCATTTTAACATTTGATGAGACTCATACGTCATTTTATCATGAACAGGCTAATACGTTATTGAATATAAAGAGGATCATATGTCATCTTAACCTATGAAAATATTTTATTTTATCTTAATGAACATGCGCATGCACTATTTTATTTCTCATGTATAGACTTATACGATTACAAAATTGTTGCCAACTTGTAACAACAGAATTCTCATGTAACATTCTCAATATATCAGTCAGTTAAGTGCCATACGTGATACACGCTTGGGCGATCATGTCTCGAAAGAGACATGACTGACTGGGCAGAAGATTATCCCGCAGTAGGTTTCCATTGCTTTCTGCGGTAGACTGGTTGCCGACCAAGGCTATAGAACCCAATATGTCCTGCTATTTAACCCATAACTGGAAGGAAGAGACGGATTAATACCTTTCCCAAGGGTATTTGCGCGTAAGTGAATACAATGGATTCAACTAGGAATTCGAACTCGGCTTCCCCGGTTTCTCGTTCCGAGTCGATATCCACTGTACCACAACGCACATCCTTCCAAAACATTAATTTTTCTTTCAATTGTTGTAAGCTATTACTACTAAAAACATTCTTTGTTGTCCGGATGTTCTATCATCTCCATCATTTCGAATTCCATGAAAATATCTTTCAGCTAGTTACAAAATTAGCTTATCGCTTGCAGAAAAAAGTTATTAAATGTTGATTATCTCTAACATTTGACATGAACATATAACATCACATTTTTTATTACTAGTATCGCCAAGAGAATGATTCTGAGGATTTCATTGCTTCCTCTCATATATCTGCCGGTGATAACTCTCATTATTTCAACAGTATCAAATCTCATAGCCAAAACATTTTAATTTGATAAACCGTTTTAGCAATATGACATGCAAGTTATTGTTCCATTGATTCCTAACGCTTAGTATGTTATGAAAAAAATCTAAATTACACTAAATTTTAATTTCTCAGATCACTAATAAACATCTATGCAGATGATACCGCTCTTTAGGGAGGTACTTCCAAAGATTAATATGACCAGTGATTTGTACCTAATCTCTCTTCTGAACATTAGCAGTTCTATGATGAAATAAATGGCTTCTAACTTTATTCATTATCTCAAAAAACAAAGCTGATATAGTTTTATTATCACCGATCAGATCCTGAAAATTTTCTTGTTTTTATAATTTGAATCTGAATGAAGCTCTGTGTTTTGAACATTTTTGGATGTCAAGTTCAATGAGACCTCAAGTGGAATCCATATATACAATCCTGTGTTAAAAATGGTGAAAAAAAAGCAGCGAAATGAAAGTAGCTGACTTCGTCTGACATGCTTGTTCATTAAAAGAGTCAGATTAGACCAAAAATTGTGTGTTGCCCCATATATGGGCTGGAACCGCACATTTCTCGCCTCGGTCGAGTTTAACATCGTTTACGCACCCAACCTGCAGCATCTTCCACCCAGACATGAAATCAAAACATTATCTCTACTCTACTATTATTTTCATGGCAAATACTCTGACGAGATCCATTATTTAGTTCCATAAATTCAGAGATGTGCAGCGAGGACGCGCCATACAACTCCATAAGCTTGAATAGATCTCATTTCCTCCTCATTACACACCTCATGCAGCACTGCCATTTCTACTCTACCCAGTGCCTCTCGAGGCTTATATCGGTTGAAATTTAGAGTATATATATATATATATATATATATATGTTTAATGCAAAGAACTTCTCAGGTTGTAATATGAAGGGAAGAGAAGGTGGTCGGAAATAAAGATTATGAGGATATAGAGGAAAGGTGCCAATCTATTCCCGATTTGAGAAGCTGAACATTGAACTGTTCATGGAAACAACCACGCGAGAGTCTGTTTCACAGAATGGCGGTTCCAGGAAAAAGACTGTGTGAACGCAATTGTCTTCTTACCTTTGGAATAAGGAGGAAATGAGATCTATTCAAGCTGAGGGAAGTTGTATGGCGCGTCCTCGCTGCACATGTCTTCTCAGTTTAGCTGAACAGGTTCAAATTCTTCGTATTAAACCTAACAACGCTCAATCTCCACCCGATATCGAGCACTTTACGATAAAAATCAATATTTCTAAAATACTTTTTATCAGTAAAACTACTGAAAAAATAACTCCAATATACTTTCTTCTTCTTCTTCTTCTTCTTCTTCTTCTTCTTCTTCTTCTTCTTCTCCTCTTCTTCTTCTTCTTCTTATATGCCATGTCCCTTCAGAACGTAGGCGATCATAGCCTTGTACGTCTCCCTTTCCCTGGTAGGTCTTAGCACGCTTTCTCCTATTACCTCACCAATACCCCTCTCTGCCGTCCACCTGATCAGGCTCTTCAAATATGTTATCCGCTACTTTCTCCGGTCTCTCTTTCCGTCTATCTGACTAGTGCGTATCAAACTCTCTAAGCCTTTCTTTTTTTATCACATGTCCCAAGAACTTCAGCTTCCTTTTCCTAATGCTCAGTATTAATTGCCCTTTCGTTTCCATCGTTTCCAAAACCTCATCATTGCTCACATGATCAATCCATGATATCCGCAGCAAAATAATTCTGTAAAACCACATTTCAGTTGCTTCAAGTTTTTCTTCATCTTCGATGATATTGTCCAACATTCACTGTCATATTGAAGGACAGATATCACATAGCAATCCAGTACTCGCTTCTTTGTTTCTAGCGAAATTTCAGTGTCGAACCTTCTATTTTTTGTTAGAACACTTCCCAATTTTATACTTGTTTGATTTTATTATTGCCAACCTGTAATTTGATGTTTTGGGCGCCTCTGTTTGCTGATAACCATATTCGGTTATTTTTGCAGTTTACTTGCAGTCCTTTCTTTACGATAAAAATCAATATTTCTAAAATACTTTTTATCAGTAAAACTACTGAAAAAATAAAAATCTTGGCACTAAGCATAATCACAACTCAACACTATATATATATATATATATTAATCGCTTCACCCCAAGCAAGGCGGTAACGCCACTGATGCGCAGGGGTTTACATAAGAAAAAATAACAGATAGGAGGAGAGTAAATAGAAAAACGAACCAGTTACAGGGGATGTCAGAGAAAGGGCAAGAGAAGGATGGGAGTACAGGTGTGATGACAGTTGCAAAGGTAGAGAGAAAGGAAAAGATATACAGGGTGATAAAGAAAGAACTGAAGTCAAGTGGTTAAGATATGAATATTGACATTGCATTTAAATTCTTCGAGGTTGTAGCCACCAGGAAAGCAAAAATATGGAAGGGAGTTTCACAGGATGGAAGTGCGAGAAAAGAAGCTGCAGGAGTAGAATTGTCGGCTGCATTTGCTTGATCTAACTGTGAATGGGTGGGACCCAATTGTCAGTCTGGTTGCACGAGTAAACACCCGTTGCAGGGGCACCAGTGAATTAAGTTCGTCGGAGCAGAAGACATGAAAATATTTATAAAACATACAGCGGGGAACCACATCCCGTCGGTGAGAAAGTGGCTGGAGTCGGGTCGCCAAGTCGGTACCTATCACATTACTGATTCTCCTTTGAAGCCTGTCGAGAACACTGAGATGAACAGCGGGGGCGCCTGACCATATGTGACAACAGTATTTCATGCAAGGACGGATGGTTGGTGGGTCGGGCTTCCATTTTAGATTTACTTTCAATTTCATAGGAGAAATACCGCACTCAAGAAAAGATTTGGTTGATGTTATTCAGTAATTTGATTAAAAAAGTTGTGAGTCCAACATATCGCCACTGCAGAGGTGGAAAAAACCTGGAGAGCTGAGTTACTAAAGAGAAATATAAGTTAAATTGAAAAACCAGAAAAGGCATGGCACATGGAACTAGAACAATCTAAACTGATGGACAAATAAAGGGTTCTGTTCGAAATTACAACGTACGTCACCTGAAGAAGGTTGGATCGTTCAATGACTGAAACATCGTGAATATGACAATAAAGATGAGGACAATAGTCTGCACAATGTAAATTGTGTAAATAGTGTAAATGTCTAATCACAGAAATATAGACAAATGTTAAGTGATTAAATTTAATGTTTACAAAAAGTAAAATAATTTGCTCGATTTCAAATTTAAATGGGCTGGGAGTAAGTTTTTAATAAAAAAAATTGATTTACGAAAGGAAAGGCAGACGATATTAAGCCATACGGTAAACATGGCTTATTCGTCCTTTAATGAATATGAGAGCTGCCATTTGAGCAGCTAAAGTGGAGAATTAGATTTCTTTTTATTTACTCAGTGCGAACTTTTCAAGTATGTTTTAGAATGTCATTGTTTTGAGTTGAAGTTTATATCACAGTTAACAGTATATATTTTTTAATCATCAACGCCAATAATGAAAATCTCAATGAAAATATCTAATCATTTTTAACAAAGGAAATAATGAACAAATTTTCATAAAAGAAAATTAAAAAATTTTAAAAAAAGAATAAAAAAATCTGAATGAAAAATGTAAGAATTCTTAATAAAAAATTCAAAAGTTTTCAAATAAAAGTTCAAGAAAGTTCTAATAAAATCATTATATAAATTGTACAAAAATTAAAAACCTAAAGAACTACATGACGTTGTTCGACATCAAACTGACAAAATTACTCAAAGAATTAGTGAAATCTTTGGAAAAACAAAAGCTTACACCTTTGAATGGTAATAGAAAGGTTTACCACATGCACAGTCTTCTTTGGCTAGAAAACAGGCTATATTCCCAGGGTATCGATACAATCATTAGTTCTGAACTACCTGCTCCTGGTGTAATTTTTCATTTCCGGAACGGAAGAAATTATATTAGTTTGTATTATTAATTGTTGCAGATAAATCGGAAGAAATTGTGTTATTTTCTATCATTAATTTTTTTAGATCGAACAGAACCAACTGGAAAAATTTGTTCTGTTCCAATATGAACAGATGAAATAAAGTTATTCTGTTCCAATATGAACAGAAGAAGAAAAAGGAAAATTACTAACGAGCTGAAAATAAATATGAATGAAAAGATTGCAGGTGTGATTGTTTTGCCCAGAATCTAACCAGCCGGGTCAGATGAGGTCATCGGTTCAGTCGGCCATTATTGACAAGCGGAAACAGCATGACTAAGAGAGGTTCAACTGATGTTCTCAACGATACAGATATAAAGTGAAAATTTATTGTTTTCGTATTTTTCTAACAAACTCATTCGGAATATAACCAAAACCCAGATGTGGAATGTCAGAAAAGATTTTCCCAAACACAGAAAAAATGAATTTTACGTATTCAGGCGTCTTTGGCAAGTGCAAAGGTTAGGTTTGTTTGTTATGAGAAATAACTAAATTGAGATTTCCCTGAGAAAGGAATTTGAGGCATAAAAGTCTCACCCAAAATGGGTAAAGAGGAAATTGTCTCATTGGTTAAACAAATAATAAAGAAGACAGAAAGAAGAGACGTCAAAAAATATCGCTACTCAATTGGCTGCGCCAAAATAAAGAAGACAGATAGAGCTGAAGCTGTGATTTCATTGACTGCACGAGCTAAAAACTAGATTGTTGGTAAAAAAGAACGAAGATAGAAAGAAGTAACTTCGCCACAAAGCTGGGGACGAGAATGATTTCATTGGTCGCAAGGGCCAGAAACTAGACACCCAGTGTTCGTCGTGCCCCGCACTAGTAATGCATTGACAAGCATAAATTCAGAGCCCCGAAGGGGGGCGACGGAGATTTCCATAAGATCGGGCTAGAGATGTAATGACGAAGAAAAGGCTCCAAGCCATTAGGCACCCACCGTAGGGCCACCGTCTCCGATAGAGCTTCTGGTTGAAGATGTACAGAGACAGAGATAATTGACACCCCGATGGGTGCTAACCATAGAGAAGCCTTCCGCCGACCGACCGACCGACCGACCGACCGACCGACCAACCGACCGACCGACCGACCGAAAGGATTTGAGGCCTTAAAACGGCCAAACAGTATTAAAGACAGACTAGAAGTGATTTTGCAGAAGTCTCGAAACGGTCAACCAGAGTTAAAGACAGACGAGAAGTGATTTTGCAGACGAAGTTTGAAACGGTCAACCAGAATTAAAGACCGACGAGAAATGATTTTGTAGTTGAAGTCTTGAAACGGCCAACCAGAATTAAAGACAGGCGAGAATTGATTTTGCAGATAAAGTTTTGAACGGCCAACCAGAGATAATGACAGACAAATGTAATTTCGCAGACAAAGTTATGAAACGGCCAACCAGAGTTAAAAGCCGGAAGGAGGGAGATCTTGCAGATAAAGTTGAAATCCAGCTCGGAGCCATTTCGAAGTACGGAATCGAAAACTTATTACCGCCGTTGCCAGCCTTACCTATCTCACTCAAAGACAATCCTTCGGAAGTTTCCGTAAATCTTCGATGTGAAACGAAACAAAAACATTTTGAATCGCCACAAACGTAAAACTCCGATTGGCGTGCAGTGATATCGCCAACCAGAGACTTGAATTAATGATAAGAAAAACGCTTTGCAAATTACTACTCAGAGAAATTGGTCGAAACTTCCGTTCCGTTGCCAGCTTGATAGGAAGAGGGTTTGGGAAGAAGACGATTGCTTTATGTTTTTTTATTTTCTTTTTGTATATAAAAACCTTTCTACAACTGATTCAGGCGTCATTCTATTTATTTTTGGTGCCATTTAGTTTGCCTAATTGTGTGCGCGCATCCAGCTTGGTTTGACTTGGCAGACAGACATTTAGCGAGAATTCCACGGGACTTTCTTGAGATCAAAGTTCACCACGTTGGCAAGGGAGATCACCGTTGGAAGACTCCACTTGAAGACCACCTGCTAAATAGACGCTATCAACGACCAGCTGCAACGAGGCATCACACTAAAATGGATCCTGGAATTTATGAGATTTTCCCAACACAACTGGCTCATGGCCCTGTGGGACAATGAAACCCAGGCATCAGCTATGAAAAATGGACAATGTGAGAAATTTTATCTAAAACACTTTATCAATAAAGCTAAAACTGAAGTAACATGATGTCCTATCTACAGCAGATAATCAACTTTAAATCGAAGAACTGCTGTCACAGCAAAAAAAAAAAAAAATTAGGCAGACTTATACTTGTTGCTTATTGATGGATAGTTGCTTATTCTCCTTTTTTTAAAAGCCTTCAAAGAACATATTAAATATTAATAAGAGATGCGATGCAGCTGTTTTGAGGCGAGAAGATGCTGAAAAAATTTAGTTGAAGTTGACATTCTTAACAGGAAGATTCATTAATGCAATTGAAGTTGCTTACAGGATAGAATATGCTATTAAAACGAAGTTCTAATCTAACTTGCTAGTATAAAATGAACGTTAACAAGAATTTTGGAAAGTATAACGATAACACAAAACATTTTATTCAGAAATTTAAAAGACTTAATAAATAGAATTGGCATAATTTGTCAATAATATTTAGCAAAACATGTTTGAAAGACTTACGTCTGTCAAAATACAACTTAGAAATAAATTTATGCATAGTTTATGTTAAAGTATGTTTACTGTTTCTGTTTTATTAACCATTTTTCTTAATTTCCGATTAAACTTAAACACTAATAACGAAATATCTCAGTATTAATTGCATCGAACCTATTCTAAAGAAAGCAACTCCGCAGTTACCATAAACTATAAAAAAACAAAATACAGATACATATAACAATGAATGTCTGTCTCTAATAATAACAATATTAATAATAATTCAAACATTAACGCACTGATTAACGTGCTATTTTTTTAAATAGTTCAATCAAATGGTATATCACAAACCCGTACATCAAATCAGACTTTGCCTAACAAATTCTTACTAACAACACAAAATATGTAACAAACTGTAAAAGTTAATGACTAGCAATACTAGAAGCATTAAATATAAAACAAACAGGATTTCATTAAATAAAAAAAAACACGCATCAATACGAGCTGGCTCGTTCAGCCGCAATAGTTTTAGAAAGCAAAATAATGCGTGTAGACGCGATAATTGAAAGTGGTCGTACTACAAAGACAAAAACTCATTGATAATGGCTCAGGTAAATTCAGTTCAGTCAAACAGTCAAACGGTGACCAATTTTTATTTAAA
>JBBBDQ010000145.1:2910000-2925000 GCA_037127315.1 Ascarosepion bandense
ACCATAATTATTAGGCTACCGCAATGTTTAAAAAAAATTATGTATTTTATACTATTTCTTAGTATTTATTGACAAGTGAATAACTGTAAATGAAAATAGAATGGTTCTTTTGTTAATACTGCAGAATAACATGTGCATAAAATAAATTTATAAATATTTAATAATTACCTATATTGCAAGTTCGTTCAAAAAAAGAATGGAGAAAATTTTAGGTTATTCGGACGAATTCATCTTTGCTTCTTTGCCTTGTAAAATCTTGCAAAGTAATAACAAAAAAACATTATATTTTCATTTAGAATTATCCACTTGGCAAAAATTACTAAAAATACTATGAAATAAATAATTTCTTTTAAAATACTGGGGTGACCTAATTATTATGGCCTACAGTGTATAGATATATATATTTGAAGAGATAAAAAACAAAGATAAAACGTTTATCAGTCTGACACTTTTTGCTTTTATTGAAGTTTGACATTCCTAGCCTCGAACACTCTCTCTCTACTAAAATCGTAAACAAATTAATCATCCTTAATACCAGGGTCGTTACCATCATCTCAGACCCAAAGCAATAACTGAAATAAAAGGTCTGAAGAAAATACAAACATACAGGCGGATAAACAGACACACACACAAACATCTTGGCTTTTATATATATATTATCGATTTTCAGCACTATTGTAAGAACTGCACCCTTGAAACTTCTGAATGTCGTTTCTTATGTCTTTGTCTCTGAGTGTATCAAATTTGATTAAAATCGAACCACTCTGTTTAAAACCCAATTTTTTCGATTATCGATTTTCTATATTTATCGAGGATACCTCCACACAAATCCTTGCTAAAAACACTCGCAGACGCTTATAGTACAACTGTGCAAATTTTCAAATAAATTGGTTCAGCCGTTTCGGAGTCTATAGGTAACGAACAAACACACACAGACAAAGTTCCATTTATTATATAAGTTTAGATATTATCGATTTTCTGCAATATTGTAAAAACTGTAACCTTGAAACTTCTGAATATCGTTTCTTATGTCTTTGTCTATGAGTGTATCAAATTTGATTAAAATCGGACCACTCCTTGTATAACCCGATTTTTTAGATTATCGATTTTCGATATTTATCGGAGGTATATCGACACAAAACCTAACTAAGAACACTCGCAGATGCTTATAGTACAACTGTGTAAATTTTCAAGAAAATTGGTTCAGCCGTTTCGGAGTCTATAGGTAACGGACGCACACACAGACACACATACGCACACACACACGGACAAAGTTCAATTTATAAATAAGTTTATATATATATATATATATTCTTCTTTTATGTGCCATGTCCTTTCAGGACGTAAGTGATCATGGCTTTCCACACCTCCCTATCCCTGGTGGTTCTAAGTACGCTTTCTCCTGTTGCATCATGCAACTCTCGTTCCGTCATCCACCTGATCAGGTCCTTCAAATATGTTATCTGCTGCTTTCCCCTGTCTCTTTTTCTCTCTATCTGGTGTGTTAGTATCATGTTCTCTTAGCCTTCTTTCTTTATTGCATGTCCCAAGAACTTTAGTTGTCTCTTCCTCTCACGTGGACAACCTGTCCGAGTTGTTTAAGACACGTCGAATTTAACGACAGTTTCCCTCTACCCAAGGAGACAGAGTTTCGAATCCCATCCGAAAGGGTATATTCTTATTTAATAAATTTTTTTTAACATTCGGGCCGGCAGAGGAAAATAAATAAATATACTGTTTAATAAACAAACAGGATGTCTACCCAAAAAATGTTAGCCAATAAAAAAAAAATCCACAAGTAAATTTCTTTCTAAATTTCTGCGATAAAGAATTATCATTATTAACAGTCGGGCTAATTTTAATATCATGTTTCGATTCTTGTTCTCTGCCGCCTACACCAGTTATCTACTCAATCCGGAAATTTGAACTGAACCTTTTATTTAATCTACATTTCAAAGAAGAGAGTACTGAACTGTTGCGTGATATTTGTTTTCCTGTATTGGCATCAAATGCTTGACAATCTTCCCCAAAGATGAGGAAGAGACATGAAGCAACAGAAATGTTGTTCAACAGAAAGATGCTGAGGATACCATGGGCCGAACACGTGAGGAACAACGAGGTTTTGGAGAGAATGGAAACAAGAAGGAAACTTATAGTAGACATCAGGAAGAGGCAATTGAAATTTCTGGGGCGCTTAATGAGGAAGGATAGCTTGAAAAGCACACAATACCCGTGAAACATACTGAAAGGAAAAGAGACTGAAAAAAGCAGCATGTAACATATTTGATGGGCTTCAGCGTATGGATGGCAGAATATGGTTTAGGAAAAATAACAAAAAGGCAAAATTTACCACAAGGAACAGAAAGATGTGGAGTTCCATGATCGCCTTCCTCCTGAAGGGATACTCTACTATCTTCCATGCAAGTATTTTCCTAAATTTAATTTCGTTTGAAACAAGATAATAGAGTGCGCATTATGGATCGAAATCGTTAGTAAGTGTTTGCAGGGCTAGCCTGAAAATCTATCTCTGCAGTAAATGGCTTTTGTGTATAAGTAGTTAGGTTAATAGGTCCGGAGCGGTAATGTTCAGGGATTTCTGTTATCTATATAATGATATACTTATAGCTGCATGTATACTGTACTCATTTAATATATATCGATTTTGATAAGGGCTGTATGAACTTTTACTGTTATTATTGTCTGGACGGAAGATATGAGGCAAGTGATCTAGTCAAGTACTCATTCTCTTAATATCTTAATCGTAAAAACTAGTGCCATATTCTAGAGAAAATATTTCTTATCGGGAGAAAATAATGCATGGTTATGCATATATACCTTTCTCGAGGGTATTAGTGCAAAGTAAGTATCGACATTCCAGTCTGGCCAATGGGTTCAACACTAAGTGAAAACAGTTTGTTTCGTGTTTGTTATATAGTATCTTACAACACATTTGTCCTGAAGATTGAATTCCAGCATAAAACAGACTGTCACCACTTGAGAATAGCTCCAATTTCTACACACACTCTGGCTCCGATACTGAACACTTTTAGCAATAAATATAGAATTTAAAGTCTAATTGATCTGATTTGAAACAAACATTACTTGCTTTTAGTTTAAAACAACACAAAAAAGCATTTTTACACGGAGGTGGGTATTTTTGTGAGTTCTTTCGATAGAATAATATTTGGGAATATTTTCTAGGTGAAATATCACTAACAATTATTTGAGACATATAAGATGAATGCCTTTTTATATAATTTTTAACTATACAGTAATCCTAAAAAGGGTAAAGAAATATTCTAAACAATCTAATTGTTTTATTGATATATAAATACCATAAAGAAATATACTTTTCTATATACCGTGTCCGAGTCTTTCTTATGACCTTTTTCCCAGGGCCACATCAATTGGTGACGAAGAAATTCGAACTACTTAGAACCCTCAACAAATCATCGTCCACATCAATTAACAACGAAGAATTCGAACCTACCTAGGTACAGCAAAAATTATTCACCACAAAAATTGCCGACAAGAATTTTAAAGCCACAAAGCTTAACAATTGCCTACAGAGAATTCGTAAATAAGCAACTGACAAGTTGTTCAAGCCTACGTGGAACCTTAACGGCGGCAGTAACAAACTGTCTGATAACTAAAAGGGAACAAACATTTTTTTACCACGAAAATATTGACAGCAAATCCTACAACATTCAAGGCGAAAATTATTATGGGACACGAATAAACAATTATCAAACTGTCTATAAACTGTGGCCCCAAAACAAACTGTATTTAGATTTTCTTCTCGCTAATAATTTTTTCCTCCCTCCAGAAAGAAAAAATAATTTGTTGTTCTCAAGTTCAACCAACCTCACGAAGGAAAAAATTCATTTTTCTTCTCGATGAGAAGAGAATTTACAAGTAGTAAGAATTGTTTCTTTCTCGTTCTAAGTAAAAGTCCATAAGGAGGGATTTTAAAGCCATCATCGCCTAGATGATGAACGTTCAACTGGACCACCAACAGAAAACAGAAGAACGTCTAATAGAACAAAAAAAAACATCAACTCTTGTTAGAGATATTTAAAAAAAATGAAGACAGATACGTCGAAACATTGCAGAAAAATGAAGAGACACAGGGAAACACTGCAAAAAAAGTGAAGACAGATATTTAGAAACACTTTAAGCAAAAGAAAACAGACAAAAAGGAGTCGAGGAATTGCTTCTCAAAGCTCTGAATGACAACCCTTCCGCCGAGAACAACGCGGCGTTCTCACAATTTTTACATATGTGCAGGAAAAATATAAAACATTCGATACATACTTTAGAAGATACAAAGATCTCCTCAAGCTCGACTGTGAAAGCTGGCCTAATTCAAGAAAGGTCAGGTTACTTCTGAGAAAGCTTGGTACTATCGAACTCGATAGATTAGTGGATTACATTCTACCTAAGAAAACCACGGAACTAGAATTTGCAGAAGCCGTAGGATTGTTAACAGAACTTTTTAGCCCTAACACGTCTCTTTTTCATAAGAGATGGAAATGCTTTAATTTGACAAACATAACTTCTTAACTTTCGCGACAATTATAAACAAACACTGCAACGATTTCAGGCTGGTGGATCTGACAGCAGACGATTTCAAATACCTCATTTTTGCCCAGGGATTAGTATCAGCAAAAAATGTCGAAATTAGGCGTAGGGTACTCAGAAAGTTAGAGAGAAATTGGCAGAAGACTGTCAAAAAGTGATAAGCATTAAGAACGACTCGAGAAATATAGAGGAATCACTCACGAAACGGAAAAATCACACGAAAATTAAGAAAATTGTCCCCACCCCCGTCCGTGCTGTCGCGGCGGTGAATTGCACTGGACAAAATTCTGCCCCGTCCTAAATAAAAAATGTAAAAGGTGCGGCAAAGTTGACTATAAAGATTCTTATTGTAGAAGTACAAAATCAGTCAAATATCGAGTCAGACACGCAAGGTCAAGCGAGTAGTAAATGGAAGTTGGCGAAAATACGTCACCGTCAAGATATTGAATATGACGACTAAACTCCAGTTAGATTCTGAATCAAACCTCTCTATTATAAACCTACAGACTTGGAGGAGGCTAAAAAAGCTAACGTTACAAAAAAGTAGTAATCAACACCCGCACGGTGACTGGAAGTAGGTTTAATTTCATTGGTGAGTTGTACCTGTCGGTTACATTAAACGCTACGACCAAAAAAGTAAAGCCGTTCGTTCTAAAAACACCCTGAAAGTTTATTTGGCTTTGACTGGTTGTACCACTTTAATTTGTGGGACAGCCCTATCAACACATTTTGCCAAATAATTGAGAATATTACATCAGAAGCCGAGGAACTTAAAGCGGAACTCAAAGAGACCTTTCCTGAAGTCTTCTCGACTGACTTAGATACTAAGATACAAGCAAAATTCAAAGTAAAGGAAAATATACAACTTATTTTTAAGAAAAAAAGAAGTGTACTATTTGCTGCACTGAATATGATCGATGAGGAACTGGATAGACTAGTTAACACTAGTATTCTATCTAAAATGGAGTTCAGCTTATGGGCAGCTCCTGCTGTATATGTTAAGAAGTCGAATGAAATACGGGTTTGCGCAGATTTTTCTACTGGGTTGAACGCAACACTAAAAGACCACCACTACATTCTTCCATCCCCGGAGAAGGTATTCACTAAGATCAATAGCAGGAAGAGGTCCTTCCAAAATCGATAAGTGACGCCTAAGTCCAGATCCAAGTGGAAGAGCAGAGCTCAAGACTCCTGTGTATTAATACCCATAGAGGACTGTACAAGTTCAACAGATTACCCTTTGGGATCAAGGTCGTGCCTGCGATTTTTCAGCAGGTCATGGATACCATGCTGGGCGGCCTTGACTTTGCAATGGCGTAACTGGACGATATAATAATTACAAGTCAGTCCAGAGAACAGAATAGGGAGCATGTAAATAGGGTTTTTGAGAAAATACGTGAGCATGGATTCAAAATTAAAGAATCCAAATGCGATTTTTGTTTAAACGAGATAAAATATCTCGGACACATCATCAACGAAAGCGGTAGACGTCATGATCCCGAAAGGGCTACAGTGATGAAAGACATGCCAGCCCCTAACAACATACAAGCTCTGCAAAGCTTTTTGGGATTGGCTAATTACTACCAAGTCTTTATCAGAAATATGTATGATCTGCGAGCCCTACTGAACGAATTACTGGAGAAAGACAAACCTGGGAATCGACACCCCAATGCCAGTCGGCGTTTGAAAAAATTAAAAACACATTTACATCTGATCTCTTTAAACCCTATACGACCCGAAACTGGACATTATCGTAGCAAGGAATGCTAGTTGATACGGCGTTGGAGCCTGCATCTTACACCGAATGTCTGACGACACACAAAAACCAATCGCACACGCTTCTATGACATTGCTACCTGCAAAAAGGCAATACTCACAGATAAAAAAAAGAGGATGTAGCTATAATATTTGCAGTGACTAAGTTCCATTAGTATTTGCATGTAAGAACTTTCACTCGACAGACGGACCACAAATCTCTAATCTCAATCTTTAGGTCAAAAATGGGTTTACCGCGCCATACGGCAAATAGACGACTTAGATGGGGCACCATCTTGCTGAATTACAACTTTAACTGTCATGCAGATAGCCTATCGAGGCTGATAACAAAGAAGAACAACTCCTTCGTTGACGCAATAATCGCGGCACTCCTCACAAATTGTGAGATCAAAACAATGATCGCAAATACGGTCAGAGAACTCCCAGTAACACTAGCTGAAATAAAGAGGTAGGCAGTAAAAGACGACTTCATTCACGATATGAAAAACAATTTAGCTACTGACAAAAACGCGTCAGATGTGCTCTCGCTGTGCGATGATGTATTGCTATACAGCGAAAGAGTTATAATACCGAAGAATTAAGAAAAAGAGATTTTCATTCGGGACATCCAGGAAAAATCGGATAAAGAGTCTGGTGCATACTTTTGTAAATTGGCAAAATATGGATAGAGACATCGCGGAAATTATAGACGCCTGTAAGAGGTTCGCTTTAGTAGCCAAAGCGCCACCAACTACATTCAATCCTTGGCCAAGGACTGATCAATCTTGGTTGAAGATTCCTGTCGACTTTGCGGGCCCTCTCAAGGACAAATGCTATCTGGTTGCAACCGATAGTTAGTGCAAGTGGCCCGGAGTCCTGAAATGTAGATGACCCACCAAGGGAACAATAATTTTTGCACGAATTGTTTGCGCAGTTCGGCGTGGCTGACTCAATCGAGAGCTATAATGGGACGCAATTTACATCAACCGAGTTTAGGGAGTTCTGTGATAAAACACATCACCACTCCCCAGTACCACCCCAGGTCAAATGGGCAGGCGGAGTGTTTCGTGGCACCTTAAAAAGAACTCTGAAGAAGGACCAAGGAACACCTACGGATGAAGCGCTTCTACGGTTCTTACAGGTGTATATGGTTACACCAAACCCTAACACTCCGGCAGCTGTCTCTCCAGCTGAAACTATGTTCTCGCGAAAGATCAGATAGGCATTCGATAAATTGCTGCCAAAACAAACTAAACTACGAAAAACTGTGTGAGCGCCCAGGAGACGTTTCAGTCCCGAAGAAAAAGTTTTCTTTAAAAATTACAACAATAATAATATGTCGTTCTGAGAAATGGGCAATATTGACAAGCGAAGAGGTGACATGGTGTACATCGTTAAGGGCCCACGACACACACAAAAGAGCCACCAGAACCAACTAAGCAGGCGTCGCCCAGATGATACGCGCAACACGCCCCCAGTAAAAGAAGAACGAACTGACGTTATCTTTGAGACTTTTGACCTGGATCCAATCTAACCAGCACCCGAACAACGTCGGTCGGGCTGAAAACAAAAGTTTACCGACCCGCTGATTATTAGTTTTAATGGCAGGTTTTAGTTTGAAGCATTTTTTTGTCAGTAATTTTATTTATTGCTTTATACTTTAATGACTTTGTTTTATTCAAAATTATATGAATTTTTATGTTTATTTGTTAGAGTTTATGCTATTATAGTAAGCTTTTTTTTTTACAATTTACTTAGTATATGTATTTGTGTTTTCTGAATTTTGTTGAATTCCTTGCTTTGTTTGTATCGTTTTCGTTGATGTGCGATTTTATACTAAACTGTTTGATTAATAATCAAATGAACTGCTAGGTAGTCTACTAGATAGTGTATTAATTGTGCAACCAATACATTAGTTATTTGAATATTTATCATTATTAAAACGCGTGAGGATAGTTATATAGGCAAGAGCAGAATGACAGTAGAGTTCCATAAATGTTATACTCAGCTGCTTGATTAATTTCTCTTAGTAACTAATCAAGTTACGGAAAATTCTAAGATGGACAAAATCACGATCATATTATGAATGTTTCAGTTTCATGCCTTCAAGCTGGCGGCGTTTCATTCCTTCTGATGTATTCATTGCCTGTACAGCAATTTTTTCATTGCAAGACAAGCAACATTTGTACAAAGACTTATATATTTTGTAGATTTATATATTTTTATAGTTGCAATTTAAAAAATAAAATTTAACTTGAAAAAGCAGACATCTGTTGAAACATTTTCTAACATTGTCAAGCACTGTGTTTTTTCTTTTCTTTTTCTTTTAAGACGAAAATATTTTATACTAAATTTGGGACTGCTCAAAAATAACGCTTTAGCATTAATACAAAACAATATTATGAATTTAATTTGATTTTTGTGAGTAACAAATTCGTTGTTAAAGTTGTCATTTGCGTTCTCACCAGGTAGGTTAGGTTTAAGTCTTCAAGTGTGCTACAGGAAATTGTTCTATGAGACAATGGTTAGTGGATTTGGTGACGTAATGATTGTGAGTTTAATCAGTATTGGGGAACAGGTACTTGCGCTCAGTGAAAACGGGCGAGCAATAAATAATATATTCCTGATGAAACATACAACCGGTTTAACTGTTAATTGATAAGAATGTCAAAGTATATCAGAAGAACATGTGTAATCTAAAACTCATTCAACAGCAACAACTTTCGACGCCATATTTCTTTTTTAATAGTAAACAGTATGAATTTCATTATATTTATTTAATATACCATCGTCACTAATTACTATTAAGAAGTAAAGGTATTAATAACATGACGATATCCCTGGACATGAGCAGTGGAACGAGAACAGTCTTAAATATAGTGTTCAATTCAGAATTGTCTGTAGGTTACCCAGATTTATATACACCTGAGGAAGTAATCAAGTAAAGAAAAATTTCAAAATGAACAGGATCACGATCATATTATGAATGTTTCAGTTTCATGCCTTCACGCTGGAGGCGTTTCATTCGTCCTGGCGTGTCCATTGCCTGTACAGCTATTTTTTCATTACAAGACAAGCAACATTTGTACAAAGACTTATATATTTTGTAGATTTATATATTTTTATAGTTGCAATTTATAAAATAAAATTTAACTTGAAGAAAGATATTCTGTTGAAATGTTTTCTAACGTTGTCAAGCATTGTGTATTTTTTTTTGTTTTTTAGACATAAATGTATTATACTAAAATTGGGACTGCTCAACAAATAACACTTTAGTGTTAATGCAAAACAATATTATGAATTTAATTTTGATTTTTGTTAGTAAAACAAGTACAAACGCAGTATTTGACAATGTTAAACAATAGTTCAACAGAATTTATATCTTCAAGTTATATTTGAAAATTTTTTCAAGTATAAAATATATAAATCTACAAAAGACTATACGTCTTTGTAGAATCGTTGCTTGTCAATGTACACAGGTATGATTTCAAACACAACAATGTAACATCAACGAAGCTTACGGAATATTTTATTACGAACGACTGTTATTTCGACAAGAATCTTAAGATGGACATTCTGAAAAAATACGCAGTTACTTATGCAAATTACTAACTTTCTGCCCCGGGAAACGAAGAGAATAATAAGAGAGTTCCAAAAGAGTTATACTAAACTGTTTGATTAATTCCTCTTAGTAACTAATCAACTAACCGGAAAATTACAAGATGAACAAGATCATGATCATATTATGGATTTTTCAGTTTCATGCCTTCACACTGGCAGCGTTTCATTCGTTTTGACGCATTCATTTCCAGTGCGACCATTTTTTTTCATGAAAAGACAAACAACGTTTGTACAACGATGTATAATGTTTTGTAGATTTAAATTTATACTTGAAAAAAATTGTTTAAATATCACTTGAAGAAGACATGCTATTGAAATATTGCTTAACATTGTCAAACACTGTTTTTGTTCATTTCTTTCTTTTTCCTTAAATCATGCTCTTTTAGCTGCTGAAAAATATTGAAACGTTTGTGTCAATCATTTTGTTTACTATTATTATTATGTCATTTTTTATTATAAATCGATTTCTGCTATAGTCGCACTACCTACCACGTCTGCAGGAAGACCTAAGGCAGGTTGTGGTATGTTGTTATGGCTTAATTTCATGTTTCTTTTCTATCTCCCTAACATCCCTAGCCTTACAGAGACAAAGTTCTCCTTAGTGTGTAGACTGTACTTAACAAGACAATTTTTTGTATATCTCTTAAGCTGAGGTTTCCAGGGATTCTTTCAATGTATTGTTTTGTTCCATTTTTTATCATTACAAGTGCACCCACTATAACTGAGACGATACTTGTTTTCAATTTCCACATTTTTGTTATTTCAATTTCCAGGTCTTAATATTTTGACTATTTTTCTAATTTCTTGGTTGCTATGTTACAATCCGCTGGACAAGCCATGTCAATTAATAAGCAAGATTTTTTCTTTTTGGTTTTTAACAATGATATTTCAAAATAATAATAATAATAATAATAATAATAATAATAATAAATATTATTATTATTATTATTATTATTATTATTATTATTATAATAAAAACATGATTGAGTCTGGTGTAAAAGAAAATCTAATAAAAATATTTAACCAAAACTGTTGTTTTTAATAGATAGACAAATAAATAGATAGATATGATTACAAAATATTATATTCTTTTTTAAATTTTCCAATCTTATAGAATTCGCAATAGAAAACGATAAATTTAGTAATTATTATTAATTCAAGCTTAAACAACAATGCCTATTCGCTCAGGTCACGTTATACAAATATAACTTACAAACATGAACACTACAGTCTTTTACAAAAAGCAATCACATGTCCCTATAAAACGTAGTTAATCATCATATGTTCCTTTCTCTTTAATATGAGTAAAATACAATGATTTCTTGAGAAATGTAACAGGATGATTTCTTGCTATCTCTTCCAAAATTTTAAATTCAGAATATAGTTCTTCTCTTAGAATGCCAAGTCTCACCTTCAATTTGACCCATTGTGGTGAAAAGACCTGGATTTATCATATTCATGAGGATATTAGTCTAAAATGAGCGAAGCAGACATGGTTAGAATTTGAACTACCATATAAAAAATTGTTAATACTTAAAAACAAATACACGAAAAATCAATTAAAACGCTGACGCATAATTTTTGCGGTTAAAACAGTTTTACTGGCGAACGTTTGGACGAAATCCAAATATAATTTTCAAAAAGACAATCTGATTTTTTTATTTAATATAAAAGTATGCAAATCTCTGTGGCCCTTAAATTTATTTATTCTTATTGGCAGTGAGCAGTTTACCTCGAAGCTTACCAGCACAGAAATTGTAAATTATTTTCGGATAGAGTGTATCTAGTATATATATATATATATATATATATATATATATATATATATATAATGAATTATTTTTAGATTATTTTTACCGATACTCGTATTTAAGTAGATATTCTGTTTTTAATTAAGCAGTATTTTATATTTATATCTACCGGCCTGATTATTTTACGATAAATTTTATTACGAAAATGTGTGCTATCCAGCAGGATTCGAACCTGCGACCCCTATTTACATAGGGGAAGCTACCATTTGATCTGGTACTGTCTTAACCACTCGACCATGAATAGCCTCTTGATCAGGTTTGTTTACGGTAGATCGAAAATTATGTTATATAAGCATGATAAAAACCTCGTCTGATCAAGAGGCTATTCATGGTCGAGTGGTTAAGACAGTATCAGATCAAATGGTAGCTTCCGCTATGTAAATAGGGGTCGCAGGTTCGAATCCTGCTGGATAGTACACATTTTCGTAATAAAATTTATCGTAAAATAATCAGGCCGGTAGATATAAATATAAAATACTGTTTAATTAAAAACAGAATATCTACTTAAATACGAGTATCGGTAAAAATAATGTTCAAAATAATTCATTACAAATTGTCAATTGCTTATAACCAAGTTTCGTTAATATATATATATATATATATATATATATATATATATATATATATATCAGCATGCAGTGTGGGTATAGAAGAATTCAAAGCAGTATCCTAAACATATATAAATATACATAGAGCAAATATAAGAAAAATTAGGCAGACACGTTATTTCATGGTAAATCGTAGTATAGGCGAATCATTATCAGCTTCCGTCTTTATTTTACAAAGAATTTTATATGTAAAATCCTTTGTAAAATAAAGGCGGAAGCTGTTGATGGTTCCCCCTAAATAGGCCCATACTTTCGATTCACCATGAAATAATGTGTCTGCCGTAATTTTTCTTATATATATATATATATATATATGAAATGATTTGTTGAACATTATTTTTGATCGATACTCGTATTTAAGTAGATATTTTCTTTATAATCAAACAGTATTATATATTTATTTCGACCGGCCTGATTATTTACGATAACTTTTTGTTATGAAAATGTGTGTCATTCCGCAGGAACCTGCGACCCCTATCCATATAGGGGAAGCCACCATGTAATCTAGGGCGTCTCAGACCTCTCGACCACGAATGACGGTCAGTCTAAACGAACTCAAATTAAGCCTATAACACAATTTTCGAATTCATCATAATAACCATCTCTGCTCTGAAATGTATCGTAATGTCAACAAATGACATGCTACGGAAATTAACGAAGATTAACAAAACTGGTTATAAACCACCGACAATTTGAAATGATTTGCTTGAACATTATTTTTGATGGATACTAGTATTTATATAGATATTCTGTTTATAATCAAACAGTATTATATATTTATTTCTATCGACCTGATTATAAAATTGTCGTTTGTGTATAATCAGTTTTGTTAATCTTCGTTAATTACCGTAATATATATATATATATATATATATATATATATATATATATATATATATAATTGTGTATTTGGACAGCAATTCCCCTTTTATATAAATTTCAATAAAAACGACTGACAAGGTACTGCGATTAAACTTTCTATATAATATTTCTTGTGTTCGTATAATCTTTCTCTTCGAAACAGAAAGTGTGTAACAGCTATTTAAATGCTTTGTATATCCGAGCGCTTTTAGCTATTATTTTAGCCATTATCACGGACATGATTCACCATAATTTCAAACGTCTTCCGACCCATTGAGGAATCTATGTCACTTTGAGGTTTGGCGACACAATACGAAGCACCTACTCCAGAACTTCAGGTACATCAGTTTATATACAAGGGATGATAGGCTTAAACGAAATTCTTACCATATGCCTGATGTTTCATTACTCAATCAAATTTTGGAAAAGGTGTAAGGCCGAGAAATCTTCAACAAACACTGGCAGATAGATAAAATATCGTGTACGTCGCGCATGCGCATATTAGATAGGATCTGGATGAAAAATGCATGCATTTATAAACAAAACGTGTGTATATACGTATGGATTCTAATATTCTATATTCATGAAATTTAAATTAAGCGTATTAAATTACACATGTATATTCCATTTTATGAGCCTGTAAAATAAAAACAACGTTTACGAATTAACAAATCAATATGTAGATTTATACATATATATGCATCTCAGAAATTCACGAACTTTATGAATAAACATAGAGGCGATAGAGTTTCTTCTAAGTTCATGGGTATTTTATGCTTTTACGCATATATATATATATATATATATATATATATATAGGCGAGTGTAACGAGTTGTATTATACATATGTATGTAAGAGAGAAGAAAGAATTTTATGATTATATATATATATATATATATTACGTTCGATTATCTTGTCTCTAATCAGAGATTCGTGGATTTGCATTTACTCTTCAGAAGACTTGATGGAGAATTACCCTAGTCGACAGAATTTTGGTGTTATAAAACTTTTGTTATCTATACATAATCATTTTGTTGCGATAAAGTTTATTTTACTGGGTACACATATTTGAGTTGCTTCTCCCTGCTTTCTTTTGTTTTGATTTGTTTTGTTAAGTAAAATTAATAACAACCGGAACAGATAGAGAAGTCCGACTAAAGAAATATTGCGTCTCCAACACCAATCGAATCGGTATATTTTTTTATCAACTCAATATGTGGACGCACGAAAAATAAAGTATATACTAATACAAAATGATGTTAGATATAAAAATTTCTATTCATATATATATATATATATATGCCGCAGAAATATGCGAAATCTTAGGCATATACATTATCAATGTACTAACAAATATTATTTATAAGAAGACATAGTTTTATCAAGGAACGAAAGCCAAATAATCCTAAGAAATTGTAAGGGTAGAATTACAGAAAAATAAGGAAAAAATAATAGAAACTTTCAAAATACTAGCATTTACAATAGATACATAATCTAACCAAAAAATAGTAAAATTTCTTAGATAAAACATTCAAACTAAACAGCGAAACCTAAAAATCATACAGAAAAACAAACAACAAACCAATATACATTAATAAAACATTCAAACTAAACAGCGGAACCTAAAAATCATACAGAAAAACAAACAACAAACCAATATACATTAATAAAAAATTAAAACTAAAACCAACCCACAATATATTCAGACAAATATCTATATCTATAAAAATATTCTCAACAAATTCTAATATCCCAAGATATT
>JBBBDQ010000145.1:2930000-2955000 GCA_037127315.1 Ascarosepion bandense
TGCTATTACTTTCTGTGGTAGACCCGTTGCCAACCTAGGATATAGAACCCAACCTGCCCTGCTATTTAACCCATAGCTGGATGAGTTTATTTTCTAAGCGCCGCTTAAAGTGGCTTAAAGGCGAAGGTACGGGGTACTCAGTGAGGATCGAACACACAACTCAGTTATAATAAGGTCCAGCGAGAAAAACTTGCGAACCATTACACCACGTCGAGCTGCTCGCCCGTAGCTGGAAGAGACGGGTTAATATATCTCCCATCGATATTTGCGCGTAAGTGAATACAACGAATTGAACTTGAATTCGAACTCAGCTCTCCAATTTCTCGTTCCAAGCAAGCCGATATCCACTGCAGCAGAATGTTATATATATATATATATATATATATATATATATGTGTGTGTGTGTGTGTGTGTGTGTGTGTGGTAATTATTATTATTATCATTATTATTATTATTATAGAAAACTGCAACTGAATAGTTATAAGTTTCGGTGTTAAAACACCATCATCGGGCAGTAAAATGTGGTTAATGTACTTAGAAATATACAGATAAGATTGTAAAAAATAAAATAAAATAAATAAAAATGTAAAAATACATTAAAACATAAGAATAAATGGGTCATCTAATGAGATGCCTTAAGTGGGGTTGGGAGGTTATGACATTTTAACGAATGGTGTGTGTAAGTCTCATAGACAGAATGCAAGTCTTGTCAAAAATTTGAAACTGGAAAGAAAGAGAAAAATATAAAGAGTAGAAAAAAATAAAGGGATAAAAGAAGAAAGGTCAGAAAAAAAAGAGAAGAAAGAAAAGAGAAAGACAGAAAAATCGAAACAATAATAAATTAAAATAAAAAGGTAGCAGAAGAAAGTAACAAGAAAGGACTAAAGATAAACTACACGAAAACCGAATGCATGGTCATCAGTAAAATGGGCAGCCCAAAATGCCAAATACAGGTCGGGGATACCAGAATGAAGCAGGTACAAAAATTTAAATACATGGGAAGTGTTATAACAGAAGACAGAAAGTGTGACACAGAGACCCGAAGGCGAATTGGTATGGCGAAGGAAGCATTCCAGAAGTTGAGTAAGCTATTAAGAAACAGAACAATTTCACTAGAAACTAGGAAGAGAGTACTGGATTGCTATGTGCTGTCCGTCCTTCAGTATAGCAATATTTTTTAAGGGGTGTATTACTTGGGGAGTGTTCTTGAACTAGAATAAGAAATTTATTGACCTGGTACTAATCATTGGGTTAAATGGTGGCGTGTACAAAATTATTTTCCTATCTCATATTATGTTTGGTATTATGATTAATTTGTTTATGATATCTAATAATATTGCATTTAGAGCCGCTGTTTTTAGAACTGTTTTGTAGTAATGAATATGTTGATAGTAAATGTCTTCAGTTGAGGAATTATTGTTTATTCTGTGTTCAGTTGAATGTAGTATATGTTTACTAATAGATGGTGGGTGATTTGATTTAGAATAAATCTAGATAGGGTTAGTATTAGGTTTTAAATATGGTAAGTACTGTTAACTAAGTCAAGTATAACATCTAGAGAGTCAACTTTTTGTTATTTACTATTAATTTAAAATTAAATTTCTTCAGTATTCTATGTATTTATGGATTCTATCTACTTTCGAGTTAGTGATATTATGTATAATCATGAGACCATCATCTCTGTAAAATTCAATATCAGTTATATCAACATCACGATGAGCAGTGAGAGTGTACAGAATAAAAATACATAAAAGTTTCGATTATTGTGCAGAATCAAGTGTTCCCATGGCAATGTCAAATTTTAGCTTCTTAAACTGGTATTTCTTTTTCATTACTACCATTTTTCTTTGTGCTTCTTAACAAATCTCATTAAGAAAATATTTTAATTTTAATTTTATATATTTTATATTATACTTATCCTTTATGTTGTTTTAGAATTTATTTTATTTTATTAATTTAATTAGTTTATTATTGTTTCGATTTTTCTATTGCCTTAGTTTTTCTCTCTTCTTTCTTTTAACTTATTTCGCTTTTTTTCTACTTTTCCTATTTTCTCTCTAATAATTTTTTCCCTTTAAATCTTTTTCTTTTTTCCGGTTTAAAATCTTTAACACATCTGTCTTTCTGTGGCAAAATTTTGACACACTACTGTCTATAAGTCTTGCACCCATCATTCGTTAAAATATTATAACCTACCAACCCCAGTTAATTCATCTGATTGGATGACCTCTTTATTCTTATGTTTTCATTTGCTTTTTTTATTTTTTAAATCTCCTTATCTATATATATTAACCACATTTTATTCCATGATGATAGTTTTTAAGAGCGAAATTTTATAGCTGCAGTATGTTATAATAATAATAATAATAATAATAATTACCATAGATCTATGATCTACTTTTGTATTGACCATTTTATAAAAGCAAATGCCTAACTGCTGAATGTGCTTCCATTAGTAGTCATTACTTATATATATACATATATGTGTGTGTGTATGCGTGTGTGTGTGTGTGTGTGTGTTTTACTATCTATTTTTTAACGATGTGTACTCAAAGTCAGTGACAGAAGGTTTATCGATATAGAAAGGTGAACATAGAAACACACACTGCCTAATGACTGTCAGATTCACATCTCAGTCTGATCTTCAAGACAAGCGACATTCTTCGTTTAGAGCGCTGTTTTAACACAACCCTTGTAGAAATTAATCGAAACAACGTTTTTACTTTACTCTTTTTCACCATATTTTTTTTAATCATGTCACCCCAAGCAAGGCATTCCACTGCCACTATAGCGCAGGGGGTTACACAGGGCGATAGACGAGTTAGGATGTACATAGGGGGAGAGTTGAAGAGAATGGGAGGGTTAGTGTGTTATGAGGTGTCTATTGACCTTACATTTAAACTCCTGGAGATAATAGTCGTCGAGGAAGCAAGCATGCGGAAGGGAATTCCACAGGCGGGAAGTGAGAGAAAAGAAGATGTTAGAGTAGAAATTGCAGTTACATTTCATCGGTTTCACTGTAAAAGGGTGGGACCTAGTTGCTAATCTAGTATCTCGTACAAACTCACACCTAGGGGGCACCAGTGATTTAACTTTATCAGAGCAGAAGCTATGAAAGTATTTATAGAAGAGGCACAGGGAAGCCACCTCACGCCGGTGGGAGAGTGACTGCAGGCGGTCAGCTAAGTCAGTATCAATCACGTTACAGATTCTTCGCTGTATTTTGTCAAGAAGCCAGAGCAGAATAGTAGGGGCACCCGACCAGATGTAGCAACAGTATTCAAAACACGGGCGGATGGTAGATTTGTATAAGTACAGGATCGATTCAGGCGGAAAGAATTTCCGGGCCCTGCACAGAGAGCCACCTTTCATAGCAGCGGATTTAGCAATGGATTCGACGTAGTCATTCCCCTTGAGGTCCGCATGGCCCCTTTTTGATCTACTGGAGTAACAGGGTGTGATCGATTTCTATTTTTTCCTCAGATTAGGTCATTTGCTGTGCTGTGCAGAAGTATGGATCTATTTTCGAGATGTGAGATGAAATTTGCTTGGCCTCAAAAAATATTGTGTCATCAGTGATTGCATCAAATTTTTAGACACTGTTTCCCCGACTAACGATTAATTGTCCTATGGCTATTATCTGCGATGGTGGTTCGAAAATTGTAATGCTGCCTGAACAAACTGACAAGCCTTACAGAGAGATCGCGAGTATTGCTGGTTTCAGCCTTTCAACTATCAGTCGTGTCATCAAGACGAAGAAACAGACTTGATCCCTCAGTACATAATGTAAAGGAAAATGCGGTCAGAAGAGACAAACAACGTCAAAATACGCAATCGAGAAAATGTGAAAGATTCTCGGGTTAATTTATTCGTTTTAGTGTTTCAGTTAATTTTTCGCCAGTGTCTAAATCACAGAAGGAAGTGTGAAAAGGACAAAAGCAGTAATTCATTGTTGTGCTTTTGTGGCAATAAATATAAGACGGCATTCAGTAGAGTCATTCTTTTAGGATAGTTGAGCAACAATGTTTTGCAGTCGAATATATCAAGCGGAAATATCTTTGGAAACTACATGCACAAACAAAATAAATATGCACACACAGCCCCCCCCCACACATACACACACACACACAAACACCCACACACATATATATATATATATTGAAATAAAACTCCGAAAATTTTATATGTAATATGGCCATTTCAGCGACAAAACCTCTCTTCTTCAGCAACAAATTTCTTGGTGAAGAAGCGAGATTTAACATATTTAATTTTCGGAGTTTTATTTGAAAATATACATATTTGGCTATGTAAAGAGACATGCTGTTTATATCGAGCCCACCGTCTGTTCTGGAATTTTACCGACATGCCATTTTAGTTTTATATATATATATATATATATATATATATATATAATGGACTATCCCGTCGATTTCGACGTATGAGCGTCTAACGCATTTAGACTACCACACAAAGAAATTGATTAAAGTGGTGAAGGCTTGTGTAGCACCATCCACACATTTTGGAACTGCTGATAACAAACAATCGGTGCAGAATATGCCACAGATCGTATGAACAACAAACCTAAGTTAATTTAACCCATAACTGGAGGGAAGGGACGGATTAATACCTTTCCCAAGGGTACCAGTACGTAAGTGAATGCAAAGTGTTTGACTGGAATTGGAACTCGGCTCACCGATTTCCCCCTCCGAGCCGACATCGACTGCACCACAACGCACATCCGTCATTCCGTCAAACCGTTCAACGGATATATATATATATATATATATATATATATATATATATATAACAGCGATGCGACAGTTAGTATGAAATAAAAAATTCTAAGTCAGTGGGATACTGAGAGAAAAGTCATTTAAGGGAAACAGTCTTTGATATAAAATGATCAGTATCTGTTGGGAAGTAGATAAGACACCGCGGTAATAGAAATAGACTCTAAAAACGCCTTAAATAAAGAACTCAGAAACAAAGTTCTAGGGCAATAGAAATATGGACCGAACATGTGAGCAACGAAGAGGTTTTGGAGAGGATAAAAACTAAAAGGAAACTAATACTTAACATCAAGAAGAGACGGCTTAAGTTTCTGAGACACGCAATGGGGAAGAAGAGTTTTGAAAACCTGATAATCACAGAGTGGGAAAAGATTCAGCGGTAAACAGCGCGTGACATACTTGATTGGTTTAAACAAATGGAATGCAGAGCACGAATTGTGAGAAATATCAGGACAACATATATTAAAAGCAACAAGGGACTTTAAGAAGTGAAGAGCCATGATCGCCTACGTCCTTAAGGAACACAGCAAATAAAAAATACACAGAATAATATACAAACATACAATATTTTACAAAAATAATATATTTCAATATCTTTCTATTTATTTCGAACTTTTGTTCTCATAGTGTTTGATATATATGGTATTACAGTCACAACCTTTCGACCAAGTACTCTCTGGTTATCATCAGGTATACATTGATTGACAGAATGAATTATCTCCTGATTATTGAGTTATATCCTATATCAGTTATTATTCGTTCCTGCTAGACTCGTGTGTCTCTACTAGATCCAAGGATTGAACTCGTATCCGCTAGGTGATAATAAAACATTTTTTCATCTCTTGGCTTTTCATGCGGACACGCCGTTTATTTGTTGGGCGGTTATACTATCGTCTGACGGCTGAAAATAACAGGAAACATAACTCTAATTGTTTTAGAATTGATTCTATGTCTTTATCTTGGACGTTCACTTTGGGTGACTTCCACGAAGAATTCCCAAAGTGGCTGGAGCGTTACAACAAATGCATTGAAAGCAGTTTTTGTTTTTTCATTGTAGAGTTTTATACTTCATTAAAATTAATAAATGTCTCTTGAAATGTCTCAACATTTTCACTTACCAGAAACAGAGCTATGTAAATTTCCTCACTGTAGGATTGAAAATAAATGCATTATATATATATATATATATATATATATATATATATATTAGGACCTTAAATAAGTTTTCAATGATTTTTCATGTTCATAAAAGTAATGTTTTATTTACAAAAATTTGTAAGAAACAGTCGCTGAAAGTATTAGTCACCACTATCTACTAAATTTTACCATCTTTCTAGCATTATTTGATACCCACGTCGGAAAAACGACACGTCTCTTGAGGTTAGCCACGAGTCGACCCATTTTTTTGGCATCTTCTTTAGAATGAAAGTGCTGCTTAGCCAAGCCATGTGCCATCGATCGAAACATGTGCTAAACACATAGGGCAATGCTTGGTGAATACGGCAAGCGGGGTATAACTTCTCATTTAAGCATTTCCAAGTAGTTTTTCACCTGTTTTGCGTCATGTGACCTAGCGTTGTCACGTTGCAAGATCATTTCATCATGTCTGTGCTCTTATATTGGCCATTATTTTCTTTTTTGCTCGTCTCAAACGCATCAATTGTAGTCTATAGAGATATCTTGTGATAGTTTCGGTCGGCTTGTGCTGTTCATAATAAAATACACCCAGTTGATTCCAACAATTGCAGAGCAGAAACTTCGAACCATGGTTATTCGGCTCTGCCGCCAATGTTCATGCGTGGCCGGATTTAATCCACTATCTTCTACGATCAGGGTTATTGTAGTGTATTCATTTTCATTGCAGGTCAACATGCAATGCAAAAAACCTTTCCTTTTCTGCCGTTGAAGCAGCTGCTCAGAAGTGACAAGACGCCATTTGACGTTTCTCTGCTTTAACTCGTACGGCACCCAATGTCCTTTCTTTTGAATCATTTTTTACCTCTTTCAAACATTTGTAAAATATTGTGTGATCAACTCGTAAGGATTCTTCAAGTTCAGCTTGCGCCTGACATGTCTTCATGAAGTAATACCTCCCATTCTTCGTCTTCAAGCTTTATCGTTGCGCCATAGCGTTCTTTTCCTTCAAAATCACGGTCGCCGTAACCCTCAACAAAAATTCGGCGTGCTTCAGCTGCAGATTTCTTTTGAATAAAGTACTGCAGTAAAAGTCCCCCATTAAATACACTTACTTTGGCACGAAATCTGACATGTTTTTTGCTATGAAAAAGAAATGACATAAACTGAATTTCAAACATACTAATAAGATATCTTATAGATGCGTTAGCATCTTAAACTACACGCACGTAATTCTAGGAATGCCATCCGTTGAAATTATTTAGTGAGAAATTATTCAAGGTTCTAATATGTAAGGTCAGGACAAAACAATGGCTATACCTTGAAATTTTAAGCAAATTTATCTCAGTATTGGATACGGCTGACTTTGGCAATAATTACAGCTTGAATTTTGCGTGGGACCGACTCGTACAAAGTTCCAGTTTTTTCCAGAGAAATTTCTATCTATTTTTTCTGATAAAACAGTTTCCAATTCTTTTAATCGTTACGGTGGAGCATATTGACTCTTCATTTGTTTTTAAAAAATGAAGCATAAATGGAGGTCTAGGGACCGTAGTGGCCTCATATTTTGTTCTTATTCTTCTATGTGACGTGTATCTTCAGGACGAAGGCTATCACAAACTTCTACATCTCACTATCCTTTGTTGATTTAACACCCTTTTTTTCTGTTACCCAGCTCTGCCACCAATTTACACAAGCTCATCACATATGTCACGCGTTGCACTCAGCTGTCTCTCTTTTCCTCTATCTGTACTGAGTATCAGATTCTCCAAATCCTCCTTCCTTATTACATGTCTCAGAACTTTAGGCTGACTTTTCCTGATGTTAAGCATCAGTTTCCTTTTCGTTTACATCCTCTCCAAAACCTCGTCGTGGCTAACATGTTCGGTTCATCATATCCTAAACATCCTTCTGTAGAATCACATTTCGGTTGCTTCAAGCCTTTTTTCATCTTTTATGAGATTGTCAAACATTCGCTGCTCATTTGATGGAAAGATACTACATAACAATACAGCACTCTCTTTTGTTTCCAATGAAATCTTCCTGTCTCTCAATACTCTACTCAGCCCTTGGAATACATCTCCGTGTCACACTTCCTGTCCTCTGTTAGAACACTTCCAAGATATTTAAATTTCTGTACTTGGTTGATTTCAGTATCCCCGGCTTGTAGTTGGCATTTTGAGCTCCTCTTTTTACTATAACTATACATTAAGTTTTCTTGTAGTTTATGTTTAATTCTTTCTTCTCGCTTTCTTTTGCTGTCTTCTGTAAGATGTTTTGTAGTTTCCTTCCAGTGTCTGCTATCAGCATTGTATCATCTGTGTATTTCATATTGTTCAGATTGTGGCCGCCGTTGTCGAACCTTCAGAAGTTCTCTCAGAATTGTCTCGCTGTATAGGTTGTATATGTATCTGGTAAGAAGATACATCCTTGTCTTACCCACTTTCTATTTTTGTACATCTCTTTCACTCATTTCCTGTCCATATGCAGGTGGTTTGTTGCTAGTAAAGGTTATTGATTTTTCTAATATCTTTCCCGAACATGTCTCGGTTGCCGACCATCTCTATCAAATCTTTGTGACGAACTTTTTCGAGCGCCTTTGCGTAGTCTAAGAAACACAGTTACACGTCCTTCTGCATTTGTATTGCTCTTTACGATAACATTCGAAGCATAAATATTGTGTTACTTGTTCCATTGTTCTTGACAAAATCGCACCGTGATTGTCTTATCTATGGCCTGATTCTACTGCACGTTCTGTTCATCAGAAATTGGATGATGAGTTTCTACTTTCCAAGAATGTTCCAGGTTCCATTCAGCTAAAATTTTAAAAGTATGACTTGCTGCATTATCACTATGAATGGTGGCATTTCTATCTTGAAACATTTCCTGAAGTTGCTAACTTACAATTTTAAATAGTTCTGATTGTTGATTTTTATGAACTCATTTAAATAGTATCTGTAAAAACAAAACAAGAAGTTATAGCAAAAAATGAAGTACTACTAATATTAAATCAAGAAACAAAAATAGACAAGCTTTTGAATCGATATTTATGCTATTATTCTACTAGTTTTTTTTCAGTATTTTGTCCAATCCTTTATATATATATATATATATATATATATATATATATATATATATATATATATATATGCTAACATTCACCATTCATTGAGCTAACAGCCAATAATAGTTTCGCATAAAATACATGTAAGACTAGGGGCGTAAGACTAGGGGCGTAAGACAAGGATATGTCTTTTCACCGGATCTATTTAACTTGTACAGCAAAAATATATTGAGGACCCTCAATGTTATGACAGGATTTTTCATCGGAGACCACAATTAGAACAACATAAGATACGCAGACGATAGAGTGCTGATTGCCGACAGGGAAATGAAAATACAAGAGCTCCTACAAAAAGTAACTGAAAAGAATGACAAAAAAGAACTACAAATAAACTGCAAAAAACCGAATGCATGTTCACCAGCAAAAAGAGCAGCCCAAAATGCCAAATACAGGTTGGCAATATTAAAATCAAGCAGGTACAAAAATTTAAATACCTTGGAAGTATTCTAACAGAAGACGGAATGTACGACACAGAGAACCGAAGGCGAATTGGCATGGCGGAAGACGCGTTCCAGAAGCTGATTAAAGTATTAAGACACAGGAAAATTTCATTAGAAACAAAGAAGAGAGTACTAGATTGCTATGTGATGTCAGTTCTTCAACATGGCAGTGAATGTTGGACAATATCAACAAAGATGAAAAAAAACTTGAAGCAGCTGAAATGTGGTTATACAAAAGGATGCTGCGGATATCATGGACCGAGCATGTGAGCAACGATGCGGTGTTGGAAAGAATGGAAACGAAAAGGAAATTAATATTGAGCATCAGGAAACGACAACTAAAGTTCCTGGGACATACATTGAGAAAGGAGTGCTTGCAGAACCTGATACTAACAGGCCAGATAGAGGGGAAAAGAGACAGAGGAAAGCAGCGGATAAGGGCCTGAGCTGGTGGATGAGAGAACGGTGGCTGCGAGAGGTTACAGGAGAAAGCGTGCTAAGAGCCACCAGGGATGGGGAGACGTGGAAAGCCATGATCGCCTACGTTCTGAAAGGACATGGCACAAAGAAGAGAAGAAAATACATGTTTTAGTCGCTACTGCTATTGAAAATCTTTAAATGTCATGGTTTCTGTTATCGGGTACAGTTTAAGTAATTCTGTAGCGCTAATTTACTATGTTACTACGTTCGAAGAAAGATGTCCGTCGCTAAGATGTAGATGCTTCACTCTCTATACTATTATAGATTATATATCATATACTATTCTTAGTAAACTCGTATTTTTGTACGCGTAATGTATAATTAATTATTTTTGCGGACAAAATATAATTGCACAAATATACGTAAACAGTACCTTTATTTGCACTATGTACAAAATCACATTAGCTAGCTAGGAACAAACATAGATAGATAGATAGATAGATAGATAGATAGATAGATAGATAGATAGATAGATAAGAAATCATACACATATATAGATAGACAAAATGTTAAGCACAATGAGATAGATAGATAGATAGATAGATAGATAGATCGGAACTGACTGAGAAAGAAAGAAAGAAAGAAAGAAAGAAAAAAAGAAAGAAAGAAAGAGAGAAAGAAAGAGGAAAACTATCTTTAATAAAAAAAACATGCGAAGTCATTTGCAGACATATCAGATTGTCTGCTTTGGCAACCCATTCATGTTTTGTTTTTGTTTTTTTTACTTTAGTATTTTACATTTAAGCGTCTATATAATTTGCATGAATCTCTTAAGATTCAAGTTATTGTTGGTCGATTCTACCAGTTTAGAATCTGAAAACAACCAGTCAGTGAAACTATTTTGGCTAAAAAATCAAATTAGTAAATAAATAAATCAATAATAAATAAATAAATAAATAAATAAAAATAGAAAAGTCTTTTATGGTTTGCTCATGAATTATGCAATGCCTTTGATACGCTCAGACGTTCTTGGTCTTTTTCTTCCAGAAGTAGTTAAAGTTGAAAGTTTAAAATTAAGAAATAAAAATATTAAATCGTCCAATTTGAAGTAGGAAATATTCTGTTTAGCCTAGCCTTCCAATAGTGAAACCGTTATTTTAATGAGGCGATGACGAATTAGACTTGGGTATTAGAAATTATGACTTCCTTGGCCAATCAAATAAATTATGTTGCGGTTATTCTGATTTACAGAAAATCGTTATTTTGGATCCTGGGAAATATAGATTTAAAAATTGTATTTAATTATCCTTAGAAATAAAAAAAATAGTTCATCGTTATTGCATTTTTTTAAAAATAATATTTAATTAATTATATTTATATATACACTCCCGATCAAAAATTTAAGTCCACTTAAAAATCTTTAAAAAGAATTTTTTTTTACGGATAGATTTTAAACTTCTCCCACTTAAGGTTACCAATACTACAATCTAAAAGGTTATGGAAACAAAAAGCTACATTCCAAACATTTTATTTCGAAATTTACATTTTTTATAAAATGAGACGATTTACACATGATCAAAATTATAAGACTGGGGGTATAAATTGTTAGATCTATGGTAATTCCAATGTTTTTAGTTCAGTTAGAGATTAGCAATCACTGCGTAAAGGTGTTACCATGCCTAAAGCAAGCAAACTTACCGAAGTTGAGCGTTCTCGAATTCTAGAATTCCATAAGCAACGGTTGTCACAGCGGGCGATCACAGCTAAGGTAAATCGCAGTAAAACTGTTATTTGCAACTTTCTAAAGAACAGTGAGAATTATGTAAAAGCAAAATTTTCTGGTAGGCCCCCAAAAATTTCTCCTGCCTTGAGTAAGAGAATAAGACGGGTTGTTATGAAAGACGAGCGACTTTTTTCTAGTCAAATTAAGACAGTCACAGATGCTGATCGCAGTCCTGTAAACCATCAGACAACACTTACGACAAAAAGGCATGGTAAATAAAAAGCGTAAACAAATTCCTCGGCTGCCTCCACGTCACAAGGTGGACCACTTAAAGTTTGGTCGTGAATACCAAACATGGGACGTTGAGAAGTGGAAGAAAGTCCTGTTTTCTGATGAGAAAAAATTCAATCTTGATGGTTCTGATGGCTTCCAACGATATTGGCATAACAAAAACATGCCTCCTGAAATTTTCTCCACAAGTCATATTGGTGGAGGGTCCCTAATGTTATGGGGTGCCTTTTCTTACAGAGGGATGATGGAGCACCAGTTGGTGCAGGGTCGTCAGATAGTGGCTGGTTATGTTAGCATGCTACAAAAAGCATCTTTGATGATGGAGGGCCATCGTTTGTGTGGGGATGGATGGTTATTCCAAAAGGATAATGCTGCAATCCACGCTGCAAGACGGAACTTGACCTTTCTACAAGAAAATGGTGTCTATCTCTTGGGACATCCTGCATGCTCACTAGACTTGAACCCCATTGAAAATGTTTGAGGATAGATGACAAGAGATGTTTATCGAAATGGCAAACAATATTCAACAAAACAACATCTTCGTGAAGCCATCTTCAGAAGCTGGAGCAACATCCTCCGCACCTTAATGGAAACACTTATTTCTATCATGCCCGACAGAATTTTTGATGTCATCAAAAGCAGTGGAGGTAGAACTCATTATTAAATTTGGTTGTTGAATGTTTTCATACAATTTTCAGACACTTTTTGTACAATTTCATAGAATTTTTGTCTCTGGTCTTATAATTTTGATCATGTGTAAATCGCCTCATTTTATAAAAATGTAAATTTCTAAATAAAATGTTTGGAATGTAGCTTTTTGTTTCCATAACCTCTTAGATTTTAGTATTGGTAACCTTAAGTGGGAGGAGTTTAAAATCTATCCATAAAAAATTTCTTTTTATAGATTTTTAAGTGGTCTTAAATTTTTGATCGGGAGTGTATATTACTGAGGATGTGCGTTGTGGTACAGTGGATATCGGCTCGGAACGAGAAACCGGGGAGCCGAGTTCGAATTCCAGTTGAATCCATTGTATTCACTTAAGCGCAAATACCCTTGGGTAAGGTATTAATCCGTCTCTTCCTTCCAGTTATGGGTTAAATAACGGGACAGATTGGGTTCTATAGCCTTGGTCGGCAACCAGTCTACCGCAGAAAGCAATGGCAACCTACTGCGGGATAATCTTCTGTCCAGTCAGTCATGTCTCTTTCGAGACATGATCGCCCAAGCGTGTATCACGTATGGAACTTAACTGACTGAGAATGTAGACAAGCATGTCTCTTTACAGATTCGTTCTTTTAGTTATTTGTGAATTGCCAGTTTATGGGCGCACTACCTTGAAACAAAGGTTCCATACGATCACCGAAGTTAAGCAAAATTGAGCCTTGTCAGCACCTAAATGACTAACCGCTTGCGAATAACTGGTGCTATAAGCTTGGGTGTGCTGGTGCTGTAATAGATAATGGCAAGAAACTGTTACTCAGAGAGCCGAGTTCTTGTTCTAGCTGGGTTCGTTATATTAACAAATACCTTTGGGAAAGGTATTTGTTAATATAATATTTCTAGTTCTATCCAGTAAAAACTTGTAACGCTAAATCCGCTGCTATGAAAATCGTTTCTCTATGCAGGGCCAGGAAGTTTCCCCGTCTGAGTCCATCCTGCACATATATAAATCTACCATCCACCCGTTTATTGAATACTGCTGCCACATCTTGTCGGGTGCTCCTCCGGGTTCTAGACAAAATCCAACGGAGAATCTGTAATGTGATTGATACCGACTTGGCAGCCCGGCTGCAGTCACTCTCTCACCGACGTGACGTGGCTTCTCTGTGCCTCTTCTATAGATACTTTCACGGCTTCTGCTCCAATAAACTTAGATCAATGGTACCCCCTAGGTATGAATTTACACGAGCTACTAGATTAGCAACTAGGTTCCACCCTTTTACAGTGAAACCGATAAGATGTAACCGCAATTTCTACTCTAACAGATTCTTTCTTGCACTTCCCGCCTGTGGAATTCCCTTCTATATACTTGCTTCTCGACAGCTACAATCTTCAAAAATTTAAATGTAAGGTCAATAGACATCTCCTATCACACTAACTCGAATCCATTCTCTCAAACTCTCTTCCCATCTACCCAACCCCCATCCTCGGTATCCTCATCCGTCAATTACCCTCCTTCTGACCTTTCCTCTAATTAATAACTTTTTCTCATCACTTTCCCCTGTGTAACCCCCTGCGCAACAGTGGCGGTAGAATGCCTTGCTTGGGGTGAAATGATTTTTAAAAACTATCATTCCAAAAAATAATTCTTACAATCTAAAACGGCTTCTGGATTTAAATAACATGCAAAGAAAACCAATCAATCAATCTCTACATGTGAATTACCATGAATTCTTGATAAAGATAGGAGAGAGATTTTCTGGTGCCGTCTTCATTGTTTTTCTTTTTTTTTTTATCCAAGTTAGTTATTCTTCTAGAGTAGCTGAGCTACAAAGTCAGAGAGCCCAGTCCCACCTGATATTTAACACACAGGTTGTAAGTGGAGAAAAAGGTAATTCATGCCTTTCCTAAAGGTGATAAAGCAAAAGTAAATTCAACAGAAATTTGAACTCGGCATGTAGATTTTATTGACTGAAGCAATAACCATTACGCTACCCGTTTGCGGTGCTAATCTAACTAGATTGTTTCAGTGACTATAATTACAAACGGCTTATTTCTGGATTTTAATTTTTCCCATTACATATTCCCAACCACAGCACCCATTAATTTTTGCTGTAGAATTAGTAGCAGCTGATTCTGGAAATTTCACTCAGCAAATAATGACACATTCAATTTTCCGGGTCAAACCATCCTAATCTTAGGCTTATCTAAGTTTACACAAAGCATTACAAGCCTATGATCCGAGTAAACTATCGAATGAAAACTTGGAGAACCTATAAGCCCTACACCGACTCTCTAAACTAGATAGCTCAAACGCTGTAGCCGAGACACACTATTCGCCAAAGTCTATACTGCCTCCCCGGGGTGTGCAATACGATAATTATCGACAAAATCAAACGTGTCGATAAAATTCCGAAATGTTTTCACATCGCAGTTGTTAGTACCCGATATTGCACCTATACGACCTATATCGGGGTCAAGGATGGTATTCCAATTGCACGCTACATGATGAGATGTTGTCAAAAACTGGTCGATCAGCCGAAACAAATCAGGTCGCTCAACTTGGACGTTGGGTACATAAACCCCAACCAGATGGAGAGCTTTATCATTTATAGTAACATCCGGAACAAATACAAGAAGTATATCTCGCATCCAAAGACTTGCTCACCAGTCAGGAAACGCCTATCGAGCGTCCATCAAAACATGCTGAACTGAGAAGAAACCTTCTACAGAGAATGCTTTCACAAGTTGAAAATAGGGTTTCTGCATACAGTATACATTCCCCAGGATACGCTGAAGATCGCGAGTGAGCTTCGTCTTACTAGGCTTCGATCCCATGTCTTTTTTTTTTTTTGTAAGAGTTTAAAATCTTTTATATTCTTCGAACGGGCTAAAGCTTTTCCTGCTTGTTCCTCGGATATGCAGCAGATGACTTCCCCGGAGCCATGAGGTGGTTTTGTTTTCTTCCTTTTATCAGATGCTGCAGTTTTCTGGGATAATTTACGTTCGGAAATGATCGGTAATTTGTTGACTGTGAAGATTTGTCAGTGTAGATGGGCACTGGTGTGACTTGTGTAGAAGGGACTGGAGAAGGGGATAGTGTAGCTTTCTTTTTCAGGCGTATCCTTCTGGGAGTGGTAGTTGTCAATGATCATGCTGAGCAAAATTTCCAGAATCAGCTGCTATTAATTCTACAGCAGAAATTGATGGGTGCTGGGAAGAGGGGTCATGATCATTTTACGGTGAGAAAGACGGAGCAGATAATAAGGGCCCGGCACCGCCACTAAATTTGATTTATTCAACGGCGTTTCTTCAAAAGCTTCTTTTAGTTTTTCACTTTTTGTATCTTTGCCAAACTTGGCTCAGTCATCTTTTGGACTTTGCTTGCTGATGCAGCATATGACGCCGAGTGTCACCCTTATAGTAATTAGAGGGAATGGGCTGTAGGTGTTTTTATTTATTTATTTATTTACTTGTGAGCTTCAAGGGACTGAGGCCCCTCTGCTTTTACCAACGACACGCTATTTTTCCTTGTTCGTTTCCTTATACTGACTTGCAGGTGGTAATGGTTCTTTGGAGAATGTTGGACGTTATCCAAACCGAAGAATTTTCTACACCAGTATGAATCGCTGGTAGGCTCATTACATGAAACAATGAATATCGACCAAAAAGTAATTCAGGTTGACTGTAGACATAAGTCCAGTGGCGTTTTCTCTGTACAGGATGACAAGTAACCAGTTTCTCCAGACGTTTTTCACGAAGTCCACGCAGTTGCAGACAATAGAGCAGCTTGTCAGAGTTGGCACATATTATTTAGCCATACTGAATGAAGTAGGCAGCTACGCGCTCTTATGTTATTTAAGTGAGATCTCGTATACTGCTACTTTCGTTTTGTGCTGAACCTTATATTCAGTCCATAAAATGAGTTTTTTATCAGCCTGTGGCTGGGGACCTCAATTTTCAGGTGTGAGCAGCAGTAAGTTTCACATGAAAGAAATATTTCTTTCAAAGACTCTTTGGGATTTGACATCAAGAACATCAGTAATTGTATACCAGTGTTCTTCTTGGAGTGACAAATTTTTTGCACGAACGCTTGTCCACTACGAAAACAGACACTATTTTTTTAAAGTTTCTGTAATTTAAAGTGGTTTTCTAAAATTCCACCTTCTTTTATGAGTTGTTCATGATTTTGGCCTTTTCCAAATATTCCGCAATGCTGATTATGCAATTTGAAGAGGGATCTTCTAACAAAAGTTCGGTTCCCCCGTTGTCGTCTTATTTGATTTCTCTGACATCGCTATTTTTATTTTCTGTCTGGTATAATTTTTTATTTTTTAGTTTGGTGGTTTCTTCCACACGTGCAATTTTCCATTTATTGAGTGGGTCTTCTTTAAGGACAGACCGGAAAAGATATTTTCTCGCAGACCAACTTTTGTTGGCCATCTTTTTTAGAACACGTCTCCAATAAGTGGGAAAATATTTTTTTTTACTTGTAAAAAATAATAACTGGAGCAAGTGGAGGGGGAAAAACATGAACAGATAAAAACTTAAGATTAAAAAATAAATAAATAATGTAAATTTATTCTATAAAATAAAAAAAATTAAATAAAAATAATTTAAAAAAACACAATGGTCGGGTGAAAAAGTTGACAATACTAAAAGCATGTAAAAAATTAAAACAAAAATCTGGTTAAGCCAGAAAAAATAAAAAGTTCGAAATAACTAGCGAGAAAAATAGTTGATGAACTAATTTATTGTTAAAGTTAGAAGAAATAATTAAACCAAAAAGTTTAATTTTAAAATTAAAAGAAAAGAACAAAATGAAATAATAAATCGTTGTAAAATCAACTTTGCAAAAGAATCAAATAAAAATGGCGACGAACAAGAAAATTGAAAAAAGAGAAAAAAAGAACAAAAAAGAAATTCTAGCAAAAGCGATTAAACGAATAAAGGAAAATGAATTAAATCATCTTAACAAAGTTTGTTTTGTTGTAAACGAAAGTTCTTAGTAGCTGTTTCCAAAAAGGTTTATGTTGCACATCAACTCCAATTAACTGCATTAGTCTGCAGAAAGGTCAGTTAGCGTTCACAAAGGAGACTTAGACTACGTGGCAACGAGCTCATTTGAATAATTAGGTGAAACTATAAAAAAGACACAGAGAGACAACGTTGAGGAGGTGGGAAGGTGACTTAATCTACAATTGTCATATTAATTGCAACTGCACTATGATATATCATCAAATACGGTATATTAAAGAGTTTCTTTTCTTTATCTTCTTTCAGTAATTACTCATTTCATTTTGGAGAATATTTATAGCAGTTTAAATTAAAGTAGGTGACATTGCTCAACACACCACAAAGACATTATTTCAGTTACTTCTCATTTGGCTGTAAAAGATAATCCATGACAGAAAAAAAAAAAATTGACATCGGAACTCGTCAGCTTTAATACATTGGTACTCATATGTATCAAGTGAAGAAACTGAATCATCTCTTTGTATCTTTTTTGTTCCTGATATATAATGGGTTCAGTTCTCGCCTTTTGATTTAGGAATATGGCCTTGTGCCAACATTGGACTCGTTCAATACATATCAAATCAGGTCTCCTGCTAAAACCAACAGCTTTTAGAGCAATCTTAAGGAACTGATATTTTTTTTTCTATGCTTCGTTCATCGAACACAAATAAAGCTTCGTACGTTATCACTAGTTTCTTTCAATATGCTATGAAGGATGATTTAAGAATCTCTACGAGTAATCTGCTCCCATTAATGCCAATTCCTTTGTTTATTTTTTTTTTTTAGGCTATGCGCCACTACAAAAAGCCGTGGGAAAATGCAAAGAAAGGTGAATTTCCAGCGGCAAAAAGAAATCTGAAAAGGAGAGAAATACTGATAAAAAGGAGAGATTCTGAATTCACCTCTAAATTAAAGCAGGAGCAACAGTTTTTTAATCATATCACCCCAAGCAAGGCAGTCCACTGCCACTATAGCGCAGGGGGTTACAGAGAGCGATTGGGTATAGGAAATGTCAGAGGGAGGGTGATAGACGAGTTAGGACGTACGTAGGGAGAGCGTTGGAGGGAATGGGTGCGAGTTAGCGTGTTAGGAGGTGGCTATTGACCTTACCTGGAGGTTTTAGCCATCGGGGAAACAATCATGCGGAAGGGAATTCCACAGGCGGGAAGTACGAGAAAAGAAGCTGTTGGAGTAGAAATTGCGGTTACATTTCATCGGTTTCACTGTAAAGGGGTAGAACCTAGTTGCCAATCTAGTATCTCGCGCAAATTCACACGAGGGGGCACCAGTGATTTAAGTTCATCCGAGCAGAAGCCGTGAAAGTACTTTTTTCTTTTTCTTTTTTAATCATATCACCCCGAGCAAGGCGGTAACGCCAATGATGTGCAGGGGGGTACACAAGAATGAAAAGATTTGGAAAAGAGAAAGCCGGAAACCACATCCTAAACAGGGAACAAGGGATGAGCTTCTACACCTGTACAATAGACGTGGGTGGAGTGTGAACCGGGCGATAGTTTAGTCTATCTACTCCAATTGAAAAAAAAAGAAAAAGAAAAAATAAGAAAAAGAAAAGTGAAAAGATTGGAAAAGAGAAAGCCGGAAACCACATCCTAAACAGGGAACAAGGGATGAGCCTCTACATCTTACAGAAGAGGCACAGGGAAGCCACGTCACGCCGGTGAGAGAGTGACTGCAGGCGGTCAGCTAAGTCGGTATCGATCACAGTACAGATACAAATAAAAGTATTTCAAACATCATGGCTAAAAAAATATAAATTTCAAACTCACTTTCATATAATAGCATTTAATAAAATACAATTTAAACGTATGATTTTATATTTTTTTTAAATTTATTATCAAAAATAATTCTAAAAAGTATAAACCAAGTTGTGTCTGTATACGCTGAAAGAAAAATTATATTTCGTTTGCTGACGTATTGTATTTCATGTAATCTTTACTTAATTGAAAAATTTGAATATTTTTATAATATTCTCAGAATGTACATTTAACTTGATTCTTTTGTTAATATTGAACCTAATTCCAACCTCTACTTCGCACTTCCAGATAGTGGGTGGAAAATGCTATAAATTTTGGCACATAAAATAGTTAGTCGTCAGCATGTCAAGGTCACGAAATTTGACCAACGAGAATAACATCTTTGATTAGTTTATGGATTTCTCTTCTTCCCCAATCCATATGGAACAAATGTTTTAAAAAAGAAAATTTCGTATTTGAATTTTTCCATTTTCCTTATTTAATTAGAAATAACTATTAAACCTAGAATGTTGCATTTAACTTAAACTGCTAGCTAACGAGCGCTGCTGCTATTTGGCATCCTTGACTGCACACACCAAGTTTGTTTGTTTTTTTATTCTGTCACATTTTTTTATTGCGGTGGAAGATATGTAGCCATTTTCTCTCCTTCGTTATTAACGGCTCCCATATCGCATTTTTTTAATCGTTTCACCCAAGCAAGGAGGCATTCCACTGCCACTATTGCGCTTGGGGTTACATAGGGGAAGGTAAATAGAAAGAGTGGTTAGATATAGGAAATGTCAGCAGGGGGTGATAGATAGTTTGGAGGATGGAAAGAGTGTTTGAAAGAATGGAAGCGAGTTAGTGTGTTAGGAGGTGTCTATTGACCTTACATTTAAACTCCTGGAGATTGTAGCCGTCAGGGAAGCAGTCAGGGAAGGGAATTCCAGAGTTGGGAAGTACGAGAAAAAAAAACTGTTGGAATAGAAGTTGCGGTTGCATTTTATCGGGTTCACTGTAAAACGGTGGGATCTAGTTGCTAATCTTTTTTTATTATTTATATTCTATCCCAATTAAATAGGTTTTAATATCCCAAGATATACACTGATTCTTTCAGACGTCTAAATTTTCAGTATTCTTCCTTGTTCTGTATTTTCACTTCATTCTATAGGGGTTGATTAAGCCTTAATTCATTGTCTCGTGCCTCACTTTCGATGTTCCTCGAGATTAAATTTTGGGAGCGGATTGTTTCGCCTTTATATTCTTTGCCAGAGCTACAAGGAATGGTGTACACACAGTTTTTAGACATATCCTCTTCCGTGTTAGAATTGGCTCGACAGGGATATCTCCGTAGAATAAGACTGCTTCTGATTAATGACCTGATGTTGTTCAGACCGCAGATCATGTGGATATTTTCCGATATAACCTTGCAATGCCGTTTATCTGGTCCTCTCTCATTTGGACTTTTAAGGAGATTTTGAAAACGTTCTTGACAAGGCACTCAGCCCAAATTAAACGGCTAATTATAAGAATTATGAGAGGAATAGCATCTTGAACCAATCAGGAAGTTTTCAGAGGTCGTGAGATTGGAGCATTGATAGTCAGATATTTAAACTTATTTATAAATGGAACTTTGTCTCTGTGTGTGTGTCTGTATATGAGTGTCTGTGTGTGTGTCCGTTAATTATAGACTCTGAAACGGCTGAACCGATTTTCTTGAAAATTTGCACAGTTGTACTATAATCGTCATCGAGTGTTCTTAGCTAGCTTTTGTGTCGAGGTACCCCCGATAAATATTGATAAATATTGATAAATATTGATAATCGAAAAAATCGTGTTATAGAAGGAGTGGTCCGATTTAATCAAATTTGATACACTCATAGACAAAGACATAAGAAACGATATTCAGAAGTTTCAAGGTTGCAGTTCTTACAATAGTGCAGAAAATCAATAATATATATATATAAAAGGTAAGATGTTTGTGTGTGTGTCTGTTTATCTGTCTGTATGTCCTTTATACAAATCCACGATTTTTATCCGATTCTCAGCAAACTTCACACAAATATTATTTAGGCTGAGTCTGTGCTCCAGGACCCTGGATTAGTTTTAAAGCTTTCATTACACCCGAGCAACGCCGGGCTATACTGCTGGTCTCAAGTAAAGAAACTGAATTATCTTTTCGTATCTGTTTTGTTCCCTATATAAAATGAATTCAGTTCTCGCCTCTTCATTTAGAAATATAGCCTTGTGCCAAAATTGAACTCATTCAATACATATCGACTCACGTCTCCTGCTAGAACCCACAGCGTTTAGACTAATGTTAAAGAAAAGATTATTTATTCTGTGCTTTTTTCAACGAACACAAATAGAGACTAATACGTTAGCAGCAGATTCTTTCAATACACATCGGGTATTGTCAATTTAATCCGTCAATTTTGCCGGGTGAGTGGTTCGGATTTCAGTTTATTTTAGAACGGAGCCGCCAGATATGATATGTTTATAGTAACGGCTGCAACATAACAACATAACAACATAACAGAGAAATGGTGCACAATGTGCTACGAACTCTCAAAACAGCTTTCAAGAAGTCAAGAAGTCAAATTTGTCTTTCTCATAAACTGGTCGCCAACCAAAGCAAAAGAATTCAATATACTCTGCTAAACAATGACTAAAGAAAGATAAATGCATACCTTTCCCAAGAGTAATTATACAAAACTGAATGTAATAAACTAAGCTAGAATTAAACACACACACAGAGCCACACACATAGACACACATACACAGACACACACACACGCATGCACATACAGGCACGAACTTACACACATCCACATCTACAAAATATATGCATATGTATATCTATGTATATGTGAATATATATATATATATATATATATATATATATATATATATATATTTGTGTGTGTGTGTTCAAATAGCAGAAAAACGTAGCCCCGACGAGTAAAAAGATGATAACAGTGTCCTCACGAAACTTTGAAGTTGACATGACTTTGCTCAGTTAAAGTAATAAATTCTTTGCACTAAAACTTTATATATATATATATATATATATATATATATATAATTGGAGTAGATAGACACTTCTATCGCCCGGTTCACACTCAACCCACAGACATTGAACAGGCGATTTTCCTTCGATGTGCGTGGTCGATGGCAACGTCTCTTTATTGTGAGGGTACCGGGTTGGCAGTTTTCTCGTTGCTGCTTCCGACTGGTAGTTAGGAGCCCTACCTCTTGCGTAGCGTCAAGGGCGGCCGCTCTGATCATCAGTTGCATAATATCGGGGTTCTTGCAGTGTCATATCGCTCATGGATAAGGGTCCCTGCAGGCGCTTTCGGTGGGTAACCCCGAGGCTACACTTTGCTGCACACGCGCCAGTTCCCTTCCGTTGCATGTCGCAGCAAATGACCTTTTGCCTAATATCTCTACAACAACAACATTAAAGACGAACATCCATATCTCCGCCAAAAAAGCTAAACCAGGCAAATTAAAATCACCTAAACCTCTTAACATTTGCTTTACTAACATCCGCGGTATCCGAACCAACTTCAGTAGCGTTGAATTTTTTCTCCATCAAAAGTCCCCTGACATCCTAGCTCACTGTGAGACTAATCTCAACCCCTCAATTCCCTCTCCTGATTTCTCTATCCCTGGATAGCTTCCCCGCTTCAGAAAGAACTCTAATGTCCACATGCATGGGCTTGGGGTTTACGTCAGTGAACGCCTTCCTCTAGCTAGGATGATTTCTCTTGAATTCTTACATCATTCTTATATGTGTTTCTGTCTCTCCCTTCTAAGCTCAGTTAGCTACCTCTTCTTTCTCTACCGCTCTCCATCATCTCCCGACTACTCTGTTCTTGACAGCATCTCCAATAATATCGACAAGGCCATTTCCTCCCACCTGTTTGCCCATATATTTGTGTTTGGCGACTTTAACGCCCATCATGTTGAGTGGCTGGATAACTCCGTCACAGATCTTGCTGGTGTACACACCATGAATTTTTCTATCACTCAGTCCCTTACACAGGTGGTGGCGTTCCCTACGCGTTTCTGTAATAACCTGAATGGACACAACTCACTACTAGATCTGTGCTTTACCTCCACCCCTGACTCTTGCGATGTCAAGTAACTCTGCCCTCTCGGAAACTCTGCTCATGCGTTAGTTTCCGTCAGCATCTCTTTCTGCCTCCACCCCACCCAAGAACCTCAGACCAGTAGAATATCTTACTGCTACCAAATAGCCGATTGGGACTCTTTCCGCGATTTCCTGAGTGACGTCCCTTGGAGTAAAGTAATTAAACTTCCTGTTGAAGACTGTGCGGCTGAGGTCTCCTCTTGGGTTAAGGCTGCCAATTGATGCTTTCATCCCTGCCAGAAAGTTGAGACTTAAATCCCACTCATCCCCCTAGTTCTCCGCTGCCTGCTCAGCTGCCATCGCCCACCAAAATCACTTCTGTCGGCTTTACCGGAGTCACGCGTCAGACCATAACAGGCGGCTTTTTGCCTTGGCTTGCAATGAGTGCAAGAAAATACTTAAAGGAGCTAAGCTGATGTTTGCAGCCAGAATGAAGCAGCGCATAGCATCCCGTAAGTTCGGCTCCAAAGACTACTGGAGGCTCTGTAAAAGCGTGCTCAACAGCAGTAAGCCCTAAATCCCCTGTCTAATCAACGAATTTGAGGTCCTCTCCTCTTCAACAGACAAGGCTGAGTGCTTCGCTCGCAGGTTTTCCACTAATTTGACACGTGACTCATCTGGAGTATCTGTACCCGACTTCCCTCTCCGAAACCAGGTCCAACTGACTGACATACTAATTACTCCCTCGGTAGTCTCCAAAATAATTTCTAAGCCTCACTCCTATAAGGCGAGCGGTGGCGACGAAATACCCATCATTGTTCTAAAGAAATGTGCTCCTAAACTCTCCTCTGTTCTCTCTAAACTCTATAACTGCTGCCTTTCTGCTTCCTGCTTTCCTGCCTGCTAGAAATTCTCCTCTCTGGTTCCTATTTATAAAAATATTGGAGAACACTCTGACTCCGCAAATTATCTCTCTATCAGCCTCCTACCGATCTTTGGCAAAGTGTTCGAAGCCATCATCAACGCCGAAGAGGTACAACATCTCACAGCCCACAGACTCTTCTCTGACAAACAGTATGGCTTCCTCTTCATCAGGTCTACTGCTGACATGCTCACGACCATCACTGAGCATATACACTAGGCCCTGGACAAAAACGGCGAAGCCCGAACTGTTGCCCTTGACATCTCCAAAGCGTTTGAGAGAGTCTGGCAGGCTGGCCTTCTATGCAAGCTGCAGGGCTATAGTATAACTGGACAATTGTTTGACCTAATCCAGTCCTTCCTTTCAAACCGTACAATCAGGGTAGTATTGAACGGACAAGCCCCCCAATACTATTACATGAATGCGGGTGTCCCTCAAGGCTCTATTCTAGATCCTACGCTTTTCCATATATTAACGATCTCCCTGGTGTAATAAGATCCCAAGTGGACATATATGCTGACGACACTACAGTTTACTCTCGTCTCGATCAAAGATCTGCCGAGGCTGACAAAGCAAACCTCGCTGCTGAGCTTGAAAAGAACCTCCAATCCGTGGTGAACTGGGGTAAG
>JBBBDQ010000145.1:2960000-3057500 GCA_037127315.1 Ascarosepion bandense
GTTTGGGTGACATTGATTCTGAACTTAACTGCCTTCTAGAAATTATTCTGAATGCCTATTGTTTGGTATGGAAAGTGTTTTGTGGCACGTTGCATATCACCAGAAGTCAGGTGAAAAAAATGTATAAGTCAATCCTTATATCTGATAAGGTAATGGCATTCAGAATAGAAGAATCAACTAAAGTCCTTTATAACATTATTTTCATTTCTTTCTTTGCTTTTACTTCTATGTTACTTTTTCTTTCTCTCTGTTATTTTCCTAACAATTTTTCATCATATTTTTCGGTATTTCTTCACTTTAATTCCAGCCCATTTTATTTATTTATTTATCGTTCATTTCTATCTGTTTTTTGTTCTTTCTTATTACTTTTTTGTATCTTCTTTTATTGTTTTTCCTATTTCTCTTCTTTTTTTGTTACTTTTTTCTTTTTTATTATATCTATCATTTTTTCTTTTCTCTGTTGATTATATTTCGTTTCTGTCGTTTTCTATTTCTTTCTTTTCCGTTCTTTCCCCTTGATATTTTTATTTCCCTTTCCATGTCTTCTTTCCTTTTTAACGTTTTCTATTACTTTTCCTTCAATGTTGTTATATTTCTTTTTAACATTTTTCAATTTAATTTCATGTTTTTCTCCTATTTCTTTCTTCGTCGTTTTTTCCTCTATGGCTTTTTCCTTTTTTTATCTTTAACTTCTGGGTCCTGGGTATGACGGTAAACTGCATCTCGCAGCAAAGCCTCTGACTGGGAGGTTGTGAGAAGCATGGAACCACCTCTTAATTGCTGTTATTCCCAGGTCCACTCTGACCCGGAGCGGTAGCACCTGTTAGGGTCCCAACTATGGGCAAATAGTTTATCTTGAAACTGGGGTCAAAATACCATAAACGTATAAAAATATACTATTATCGAATATATATATATATATGAGAAAGAAAAATCTTTACAATAATACATTTTTCAAGAAAAAATTTTACCATAACACATTTTTGAATGGAAAATAAAAATTTATTGCCATAACCCATTTTTGAAGAAAAAAAGTTATTACCAGCAATACATTTTTGAATACAAAACTATAAGACATCTTCAGTTTTCTAAAATGAAAAAAATAAACAAAATTTCATCACAATCTAACTAAATCAACCTTCTCACTTTAACCAAACATTTAAAAAGAACCCTTAAAACCTCACTTTTTAGCATTAAATAAACCACATAGGTTGATATGCCATTAAACATAACTCAAACTCAAAAAATCTTTAACTTTTATTTTGTATCTTCTTTCATTTTTGTTTTTAAACTTTTTGGGTATTATCTCTTTCTTTTTCTTTCTTTTCTATTTTTATTCCCTCTTGATTTCCCTCCTTTTCTTCTTTTTGTCAATCTCTTATTATTTCTCTATACATTACATTCTTTTTTACTTTTTTCTTTCTTTCATTTTTTTGTCTTTGCTTTCTACCTTTCTTTTCCTTCTTCAATTCAAATATCGACATAATTTTTTAACTTTTTCTTTTTCATTTCAGTACCATATCTTTATTTCCATTTTTATTTCTTTTCTTCACTTTCTCTTTTTTTCTAGTTCATATCCTTCTTCTTCTTCTTCTTGTTCTTGTTCTACGTGCTCTGTCCCTACAGGACGTAGGCGATCATGGTCCTCCACGTCTCCTTATTCCTGGTGGCTCTTAGTATGTTTTCTCCTGTTACACCTCGCAACCCCATTCTTCTTCTTCTTCTTCTTCTTCTTCTTCTTCTTCTTCTTCTTCTATCTGCCCTGTTCTTTTAGGCCCAACCGATTATGTCTTCCCATGTCTCCCTATTTCTGGTAGCTCTTATCACGCCTTCTCCGGTTACACCACACAACCTTCGTTCTGTCATCCACCTGATCAGGCTCTTCAAATATTTTCAAATATTCCTTCCTCTGTCTCTTTTTTCTTCTATCTGGCCTTTCAGTATCAGGTTCTCCAAGCCCTCCTTCCTCATTGCATGTCCCAGGAACTTCAGTTGTAATCTTCCTGACGCTCACTATTAATTTCCTTTTCGTTGCTATTCTTTCCAGCACCTCATCGTTGCTTGCATGCTTCAATCCACAATATCCGCAGCATCCTTCTGCAGAACCACTTTTCCGCTGCTTCAAGTTTTGTTTTCATTTTCGATGATATTGTCCATCATTCACTGCCGTATTGAAGAACTGACATCACATAGCAATTCAGCACTCTTTTCTTTGTTTCTAGTGAAATTTTCCTGTTTGTTAGTACTTTACTCAGCTTCTGGAACGCGTCCTTTGCAATGCCAATTCGCCTTCGGATCTCTGTGTCGCACTTTCCATCTCCTGTTAGAACACTTCCTAGATATTTAAATTTTTGTAATTGCTTAATTCTGGTATCCCCCACCTGTATTCATATCCTTACATATCTTATTTGAAATATTTTCCTTTCTATCAAACTTTACTTATCCTTACTTATCCTGGCTTTTCTCGCGACATTTGTTTTTTTATTTCTTCATTTTTCTGTAATATATCCCCTTCCTATGCTTTCAGTCTATGTTACACTAAAAAATTTATTTTCAAATTTCTTGTCTTTACGGTTTCATTTATTTCTTTTTATCTCTTTCACTTTTTCTTCCATTTTTTTCCTTTCACTGTTTTTAACTGGTAGTTTTTAATTAGAAAAAAGGATGATATATAATGTACATATTACGAGAAAAGAACAGAGAAAACCATACGACAAAATATTCTAACACGATTTCGACAATAAAAACATTAACGGCTCCAGTAATTTAGGGCAGAGCGCAAGGCAAGTAGAAATTTCCCACTTCTTTCTTGCATAAAAACCGGTTCCTTATTTTTTTCTAGTCATTGTACATCAAAGGTATTAGCTATGTGTTTTAGTTATTGCAATTACTTAGACAAGCTAAAAAGAAATTAGAGTGTGTTGGCCCATTATATTATCCTTACCTGTAATTTGTACGTTTCACGCTTCCTTACAAACATCGCCTCTGACTCCTCGCATATCCTTAATTATTTCACGGCGTTTTCCATTTTTTTCCTTTATCGTCTGCTTTTTAGAAAAACAATCTTCCACTCTCTGCGTCGCTTTTGCACACACCTTCTCTACTTAATGTAAAACTGTTTCTTTCTTTTGTTTTTCTATCTTTCTTTCTTTTTTCATTTTCTCTTCCCTTTTCTTTCTTGCTTTCATTTTTTTCTAGCTTTCTTCTTTTTTTCGTTCAAGATTTCTTCTTTTTTTCTTTCTTTATATCTTTTTTTACAATTTTGTTTATCTTTCCTTTCTGTTTTCATATAATGCCAATTTTCTTTATTTTTCCTTCCAATTTTCAAAAGAGGAGTCATATCTGCGTATTAACACATTTTCTGAAGTTTTCTTTTTTCCTTGGCCAATCGCTTTGAATTTATTATTCGATGGCTTTCTTTTTTATTATTCTTTCTTTTCTTTTCCTCTTCTTTTCTTTTCCTTCTCTTTTTTTATTTCCTTTATCTCTGTTTCCTTCGTTTTTTCTCTTTTTTATTTTTCTTTCTATTTTCTTTTCTTCGCGTTTATATATCTTTTCATCCTTTATCTTGTTTTCGTTTTAAACATTTTCTTGTCATTTCTTTTTTTTTTTCTCTCTCATTTTCGTCCTTTTCTTAATTCTTTGCTTTTTAATTTTCTTTTTTCTTTTTCTCTTGTCTTGGCCATAATTTTTTATATCTACAAGATGATTGAAAAGTAACTCCCTTTTTATGTATGTTTGGCCCGCCAGGAATCCTAACCCAGTGAAATTTTCTTTGGGGTTCTTGAAAGGAGGAACTCTAATATAACAAATAATATCTGCCAATATGAGGCCCGCGTTAATCAACATACGCTGCAAAATTTTCAAGAGTTTTTTTGCCTAGGCTACTGCCATAACTTTCCCTCATTGAACATATATTGGACTGAATATATTTTCTAATGTCTGTAAGTTACCGACTTGGCTACTGAGTTAATCTTCCACTAATATTCCTATGGCAAGGGTTCAGAGTGTCCCCCTTTGTCTGTAAATCTTTGGGCTAATATTCTTTCTCTTTCTTTTTAACACTTTTATTTTTTCTCTCCCCATTTTAGTTATTGGGTTATCCCAGGGTTTGTTAGTCGATTGTGCATTTCACACAAACCCTAGTGGCAGGTATTAAAAGGTAAATGGCCGGCATTGAAAATGTTGATTTTCTCGTCTGAAAAGCAGCTCTATTTGTAAAAGTGTCATAATTAAATTTTGTCAACCCAGTTAACTTGCATTTTGAACCATGTACAAGCCTAATGTGATGTGCGTTGTGGGGCAGTAGATATCGGCTTGGAACGAGAAATCGGGGAGCCCAGTTCGAATTCTAGTTGAATTCCTTGCATTCACTTACGCGCAAATACCGTTGGGAAAGGTATTGTTCCGTCTCTTCCTTCTAGCTATGGATTAAATAACAGGACATATTGGGTTCTACTGTCTTTTTCGGCAACCAGTTTACAGCAGAATGTAATAGCAACCTAATGCGGGATAATCTTCTGTACAGTTAGTCATGTCTCTTTCGAGATATGATCACCCAAGCGTGTATCACGTAAAGCCCTTAACTGACTGAACATGCCTAAACAAAGCTCAATAAGTATTTATATGATTTATCGTATCCGTTGTTGACGAGCAAGGAAAGAAAAAAACATCTTCGTGAATAACTCTTCGTCGTCGTCTTGCGGCCATTGGCCGAGATAGAACTCTCTACACCCCTCCAGTATTCCGTGTGCATTTGGAACCCTGGCGCAGTTTGTAGCGAAATTCATAATCTTGTCAAATAGCTAAATACTTGATGCTTCGCCAGGTCTACCAAGGGTGGTTTTTTTTATTGTAACACCAACACTAGATGGGTTGCCTCCAGGCCACAGCCTATTATTTAACCCATAACTGGAGGGAAGTGACGGATTAATACCTTTCCCAAGGGTACCAGCGCTGAAGTGAATGCAGGGTATTCAACTGGAATTCGAACTCAGCTCACCGATTTCTCTTTCCAAGCCGATATTCACTGCACCACAACGCACATCCGTCACTGAACGATTACAGCGCCTGGTATTCCCAAGTGGTCACCCATCTAAGTACTGACCAGGCTCAACGTTGCTTAACTTTGGTGATTTTGGTGTTTTCAACGTGATATGCCGTAAGCTTTAACTGTTAAAATAGGTGGGCTGATTTACACTTCTGCTTTTTCATTTTAAAATTACTTCAAAAAGTTTGACCAAAGCTCTAAACATAAGATATTTTTTGTGAATAGAGTGGCACTCTGTTCATATATATATATATATATATATATATATATATATATATATATATATATCTGAAGACATCTTGATCTTTGTAAGAATGTTGCATATAGTCGTGAACAATATGCGTATGCGTTGACTGTTTTCTTATTATACGTGCCGTGTCCTTTCAGGACGTTGACGATCACCACTACCCACAATATTCTGTTCTTTGTAGCACTTAAGAAATAATCTATTTTTGTCATCTCTTGTAAATCTCACGCTGCTATGTATTTACTCAAACTCGCTAGGTAGGTTATTCGTTGTTTTCCGCTGTTTCTCTTGCTTTCAATTTGTCTTGTGAGTATCAAATTTCCCAAACTCTCTTTCCTCATTATGTGACCTAGAAATTTTAATTGTCTGTTTCTGATATTAAGTATGTGTCCTTTTTGTTTACATTTTCTCTGAAACTTCGTAGTTGTTCATAAGTTTTGTCAATGGTATTCTCAGCATCCTTCTGTAGAAACACATTTTTGTTGCTTCAAGTCTCTTTTTATCTGTGAGGAGATTGTACAGCCTTCACTGCCATATAAGTGAAGTGATATTACATAATATTTCAGTATTCTTTTTGTTTCTAACGAAATCTTTTTGTTTATTAATATTTTGCTTAGATTTTGAAAGTCCTCTTCCGCTATCGTAATACCTTCAATTTAAGCGTCGCATTTCCTGTTAAAACACATTCCAAATATTGAAATTGTTGTACTTTTTCGATTTTGATATTTTCAATTTGTAATTTGTATGTTGAACCCTTCCTTTTGAAAAATTTATTAAGAGCTACTGAAGAGAAGAAATTGTGGAGAGCGGCATCCTGAACGAACACGGCACATAGGAAAAGTAAACATGAAGCGAAAAATGTAACTGTGGTTTAGAGAGTTTCTTGAAAGCAGAATATGATCAAAAGCGGGACAAAAGTATAGAAAAAATTGATTTAAGGAAACCAACTATTTTCAAGCATTTTAGCGATGGGCCGTATGTAGAAGTTCCCCTTGTGGTCTGGTTTGATCTTAAGTTCAAATAAGTACTCAAGAGAAAATACCTGTTCATTGGGGTAGACAAAAATTCAGGGTCAGCTCGGTGGTGATGGAACGTCACTAGTTTAGTTTTGTTGGTATTGAACGCGAACAGTTTTTCACTGAGTTGGGTTTGAGGAGGGATCTACTGCCAGGCTGTGATAATTTAGAATTTTTGAAGCGTATCCACACTGCGGTTATCATGGCGTGAGTATGTGAGCATTGATGAGGTTTGGGAAAGGGTGGAAACGAAAAGGAAATTAACACTGAGCATCAGGAAGAGACAGCTAAAGTTCCTGGGACATGCAATGAGGAAGGAAGGCTTGGAGAACCTGATACTAACAGGCCACTCCGAGAGAAAAAGAGACTGGGGAAAGCAATAGATAACATATTTGAAGGGCCTGAGCAGGTGGATGACAGAACGAGGGTTGTGTGGTGTGACAGGTGAAGTCGTGCTAAGAGCCACCATGAATAGGGAGGCATGGGAAGACATGGCACATAGAAGAACAAGAAGAACAAGAAGAAGAAGAAACTACATAAACTGTTACATCACAGGTATACTGCAGACGGCGCCATTCTCTATCCTTCACCTGCTGCAATTAGTGACCATCTGACCCTACTCTAGACCTCTCTCTCCCCACAACTAAACCACTATGAAGTTAAACAAACGAAACAGCAAGACTAAACCAGCTAGTCATAAATCGCCCAAACCTATCTGCGTTTCCTTCACAAACATACGAGGTATCCGCAGTAACTTTAATAGTGTAGAATCATTCCTCCAAACTAACTCACCCGATAACTTAGCTATATGTGAGACTAACCTTGACCCTTCTATCCCCTCCTCGGAGCTTTTCATTCCTGGTTACCTTCCCCTCTTCAGGAAGGACTCCAATCTCCATATGCATGGGCTTGGTGTATATGTCAGTGAACAACTCCCTCTAGCCAGGGTCACATCTCTTGAATATCTGGATCATTCTTTCATGTACTTCCGTCTCTCACTTCCAAGCTCGGTTAGCTATCTCTTCTTCCTCTACCGCTCCCCCTCCTCCTCTGACTGTTCGGTACTTGATAGCATCTCTATCAATATCGACAAGGCCATTTCTTCTCACCCATCTGCCCATGTATTTATGTTTGGCGATTTTAACGCCCACCATATCAAGTGGCTTGAAAACTCTCTCACCGACCTTGCTAGGATCCGCACCATGTATTTTTCAATAACCCAAGCTCTAACGCAAGTGGTGGACTTTCCCACGCATTTCTCTAATAACCCTAACGGAAGGAACTCCTTACTCGACCTCTGCTTTACTTCCATTCTAGACTCCTGCACTACCAGGCAGCTCTGCCCTCTCGGAAACTCTGACCACGCCGTAGTTTCCGTCAACATCTCAATCCACTCTTACTCTACCCAAGAAAACCAGACCAGCAGAATATCATACTGCTACCAGAGAGCAGACTGGGACTCGTTCCGAGACTTCCTCTGCGACGTCCCCTGGAACAACGTCTTCGATCTTCCTGTCGAAGACTGTGCGTCCGAGGTCTCCTCCTGTTAAGGCTGACATCGATGCTTTTATCCCGGCCAGGAAATTCCAGCTAAAATCAAATTCGTCCCCCTGGTTCTCACCCGCTTCCTCGGCCGCCATTGCCCACCGGAACCATTTCTTCCGGCTCTCTCGAAGCTGCTCGTTGAACCAAAACAGGCGCATTTTCGCCTCAGCACGTAATAAGTGTAAAAAAGTACTGAACGAAGCTAAGAGGGCGTTTGCTACCAGAATGAGGCAACGCATAGCATCTTCTAAGTTCGACTCCAAAGATTACTGGCGACTCTGCAAAAGCGTGCTCAACAAGAACAAGACTTAAATACACCACTAATCAATGAATTTGAAGTTCTCACCTCCCCAGCGGACAAGGCTGAATGCTTTGCCCGTAGATTCTCCACCAATTCGACACTGGAATAGTACTAAAGAAATGTGCCCCAGAACTCTCCTCTGTCCTCTCTAAACTCTATAACCTCTGCCTATCGGCTTTCTGTTTTCCTGCCCGTTGGAAGTCCTCCTGTGTAGTTCCTATATTTAAGAATTCTGGCGAACCCGCAGATCCCGCAAATTACCGCCCTATTAGCATCCTTCCAATCTTCGGCAAAGTTTTCGAAGCCATTATCAACGCTGAGGTAATTCAGCATCTCACGACCCACAGGCTTCTCTCTGACAAACAGTACGGATTTCGCTTCACCAGATCTACTGCTGATATGCTAACGACCATTACCGAGTACATATACCGGGCTCTTGACAAGAATGGCGAAGCCCGAACCGTTCCTTGGATATCTCCAAAGCGTTCGACAGAGTCTGGCAAGCTGGCTTCTTATGCAAACTGCGGAGCTACGGTATAACTGGACATCTGTTCGACCTCATCCAATCATTCCTCTCTAACCGCACATTGAAGGTAGTATTAAATGGCCATGTCTCCCAAAACTACCATACGAACGCGAGCATCCCTCAAGGTTCTATCCTAGGTCCCACGCTCTTTCTGATGTATATTAATGATCTCCCCGACGGCATTACATCCCAAGTAGACATGTACGCCGATGACACCACAATCTACTCTCGTCTCGATCAAAAACCCGGTGTGGGCGACAAAGCGAACCTCGCTGCTGAGCTTGAAAAGGACCTCCAATCCGGAGTGGCCTGGGGTAGGAAATGGCTAGTAAATTTCAATGCTTCTAAAACGAAGCTGCTATAAACTAACCACCATAGACAATCGCATCTACCTTCTATTAGCATGGAACAGGCTTGCCTCCCAGAGAGTAAAACACTACGCCTCCTTGGACTTACACTTTCGGCGGACCTCAAATGGAATGACTATATCGAATCCATTGCCAAATCCGCCACTATGAAAGTTGGCTCTCTGTGCAGGGCCCTGGAAGTTTTTCCCACCTGAATCTATCCTGCACATATACAAATCTACCATCCTCCCATGTATTGAATACTGCTACCATATCTGATCAGGTGCCCCTGCTACTCTCCTTGGGCTTCTTGACAAAATACAAAGGAGAATCTGTAACGTGGTTGATACTGACTTGGCAGACCGGCTGCAACCACTCTCTCACCGGCGTGATGTGGCTTCCCTGTGCCTCTTCTACAAGTACTTTCATGGCTTCTGCTCCGATGAGCTTATATCACTGGTGCTGCCTAAGCACGGATTTACACGAGATACTAGATTAGCAACTAGGTCCCACCCTTTTACAGTTAAACAGATAAGATGTAACCGTAATTTCTACTCCAACAGTTTCTTTTCTTGCCACCTGCGGAATTCCCTTCCACATGTCTACTTTCCCGACAGCTACAATCTCCAGGTGTTTAAATGTAGGGTCAATAGACACCTCCTATCACACTAACTTCCAATTATTCTCCCAACACTCTCATCTACCCAACCCTCATTCTCGGTATCCTTACCCGCCTATCACCCACCCTCTGACATTTCCTATATTTAACCATCTTTTCTCCACTCTATGTAGCCCCCTGCGCAGTAGTGGCAGTGAAATGCCTTGCCTGGGGTGAAACGCTTATATAAAAAAAAATATATATATTCTCAAAAGATTGGAGTAGAATCTAGGTAGACCATTAATGTAAAGAAAAAAGATATTTTGATCGAGAAGCAAGTCTTGGAGAATGCCGGTCTTGATGACTTGGTTATCGGAGAGCTAGTCGTTAACAACTATCTTCCGTTACGAAAGTTTTGATAACTTAGAAGATTGTTTCATTGATTTCATAGCTGAGGAGTTTGCATAGCAATCTTGTCAAAGGCATTTGAAATATCTAATGTAATCGTCCTTGAGTTGTATATTTTGTCTAGTTCCTCAATAATTGTTTGATTAATAGATGTTAGAATATTAAAAAGTTCGGAAACTGAATTGTTTGTCGCTCAAGCGGTTGTATCTTTTGATGTGATCAACAATCTTCTTGTTGATTATAGACACAAAATGTTTGCTAGTGATACTGATATATCGATTCTGAGACAGAGATGAATGCTCACTCACACTTGACACCTTCGATAGGCTTGGCAAATAGTTTTCCCTCACACAGTAGTTAAATAGTTTTGTTAAAATCGGGAAGAAATCAGGGGTAATATTTTTAAGGACCGCCTCTCAAAACAAAATAAGAAAACATTCTTGTGAATGAAATCAACTTTAAATACGATGGAAAAAGTATTCACAACTTTAGCCAAATAAGATTTTATGACTGTCCTACATATGACATAAATTCCACTTAAATGCGAGCTATTGATTCGGTTCTGACAAGTAAACAGCAAATCTAGTGTGGCACTTAAAACATTTCTACTGCTAGAATCCACGGATGAACATAAAATGTAGAAAAACATCTAAGAAAACAAAGGGAACGTGGGAGGTTTGGAAGAAAATGAACAAAGTGAAACTCAAGCAGACAGATCGACAAAATACCTCCAGAGTGGTAAATTTTGGGGTTTTGGGGTGGGGGCGGTTACGTCTCGAATATAAGTAAAATATTCGAACCGTTAAAAGAAAAATGGCACCATTTGTAGAAATTAAAGAAACTTTAGAAATTAATTAACACTGATATACGCGTACATTACTGTACAAATATTACGAGGTAGATGCATATTAGTAGAATGAAACAGATAGATAGATAGATAGATAGATAGATAGATAGATAGATAGATAGATATGAACAGACTGAGATACACAGATAAATATGAAACATACTGAGATAGATAGATAGATAGATAGATAGATAGATAGATAGTTAGATAGATAGATATGAAACATCCTGAGATAGATAGATAGATAGATAGATAGATAGATAGATAGATAGATAGATAGATAGATAGATAGATATGAACAGACTGAGATACACAGATAAATATGAAACATACTGAGATAGATAGATAGATAGATAGATAGATAGATAGATAGATAGATATGAAACATCCTGAGATAGATAGATAGATAGATAGATAGATAGATAGATAGATAGATAGATATGAACAGACTGAGATACACAGATAAATATGAAACATACTGAGATAGATAGATAGATAGATAGATAGATAGATAGATAGATAGATATGAACAGACTGAGATACACAGATAAATATGAAACATACTGAGATAGATAGATAGATAGATAGATAGATAGATCGATAGATCGATAGATAGATAGATAGATAAGAGCAAACATGTTGCATTTATGAATAATAAGTGTCCTATTTACATAATTTCAATATACATTCTACGCTCTTTTCATAAATTAAGATATGTCCCTGCTGATGTATGCTTACTACCTTACTACTGCATTTATGTATGTATATACTGTTCATCCTTGTGCCTGCAGAGGAACAAATATATTAAGTTTTTCTGAAAGTAATTGCATGTTACAAGGAAGGAGATAAAAACAAATATATGATAAATTCCTTCTAATATGCGTTATCAAAAATAAAAATTATCTTTATTTTTAACGGCTGCGAAAGGAGATTTTTTTATTCCATGTTTTAAAAAAACTGGAGGCTTCCTCAAAACCACGTTGAAAGTTTGTTTCCAACTACTCTACTTTTGAATGTTGTAGTACTCATTAAGTATTCTATTGATCGGAAAAAAATTGAAAACGTTTTATAACGTTTGTCCTTCCATTTTCAGGCTGGGGAATAACACATTTTTCTGTGTACTAAAGCAGAATACTTTCGACATAATGTTTTGTTTACTAAATCAGATTGTAAGCTATAAACAACTGCAGGAATGGTCCTTCCATGTTTCAGCAGTTCATAATTGTCGATACTATCCCTATTTCAGACACAAAGCAATAACTTCTGTGAATAATGTTCTGATTTTGTTTCTGTCATTGGTTTCTTATTTTATAATAACCAATAACGTTTTTGTTTTCTCCTGAGATGAAAAACCCATTTTTCATCACATGCGAAAATATGTTTGGTATTCCTGGCTAAGAGACTGCTGCAGATGGTGGAATATTACGTGCGGCTTTCAAATGAAAGTTCACGAGGAAACCAAATTTATAATTGTAAAGTTTTCAACATCAACTCAGAATTGCAGTATAAACGACCTACTGTGGAATAGATATGCTATATTTAGAGCTACTTAACCACAATTCAACTTTCTTTTTTTTTTCTGTTGATTCATAATTTATAGCGTGGAAATACTTTCCGAATAATCTAATAAATTGACAGCTGTATTGATACATTGTTATATATACAAAGATAAATATTTGTGTAATCATACAATATTTAAAACACGACGGCTTAATATAATTACCTCCATCCCTAAAAGAAAATGCCATTTTTTATTAATGGAATTGGAATCAGAATTTTATTATTAGTTAGTTACTTATTGAAATATCATCCTTCAAGACAATGGAAATGAAAGTAACAGATTCTGTAAATCTATATATAGGTATAAAATTCAAACTTCAGTTTATTGAGACGAAGGAAATAAGCAAGGAAGTTTTAGCAAAGTTATCCAAGATTCTTGTTTGTTAATCGAATATTGATTACCGACAATCATTTTTCAACCTTACTTCCTTCCTACATAGACCTGTGTATTTGCTTATACCTACATTAGCCAGAACTATAAATCAATAACAATTTATCAAACTAAACGTCTGCTCGTAGTTTAAATTCAAGTAGATTCATTTTCCAGGAAACTTTTTGATTTCTTTGTGTCTTTTGATGTATATGCATGTCTGCGAATGTGAATGTTTTATAAATTCGTTAGTTTATATCCAGTGATATATATATATATATATATATATATTGTTAAATTGTAATGGTGTTTGGTGCCAAAATTGCTGGTTTTTCCAGTAGTTTACTGGTTGAAAGACATTTTAGGCGAGCAGATTTTTTTATAATAAAATGTTCGTTATCAAGGTAAGGATAAAGCGTAAATAGAATTAATGTGGAGATACTTATCACTTAGCTGAGCGGTGTTAATTTAGCGATGCAGACTTCTAAGTTTCGTGAGGGCCTTAGTGTAATATCCTCACTCGTCAGGGTTATTTGATTGGAGACATTACAATAATGCTCTCACAAAATTTCGAAGTCGGCATGATTGAAATAACACCGCCGTTCAGCTAAATGTTCTTCACATTATATATATATATATATATATATATATATATATTACGGAAATTAGCGAAGATTAACGAAACTAGTTATAAACAACCGACAATTTGAAATGATTTGTTTAAACATTATTTTTGATCGATAGTCGTATTTAAGGAAATATTCTGTTTACAATCAAACAGTATTATATATTTATTTCTACCGGCCTGATTATTTACCGTAAATTTTTGTTATGAAAATGTGTGTCATTCGGTAGTATTCGAACCTGCGACTCCTATCCACATATGCCGAATGATACACATTTCATATATATATATATATATATATATATATATATATATATATACTTTCGCTTGCAACTAAGCACTAAAAAGAAGAAAAAATTTCATAAACACCAGTTATTTACGGCTTTACGCTATGTTCTTTGGTTATAGCGTAGAACACCCGTTCGTAGCGGTTATCAGATAGAACACGCTCGCTGCTGGCCTTGCTTACATTTCGTAAAGTAAATTACATGCTATGAAATCGGTCTTTCTTTGACGAGGGGTAATGGTCTGGTGGGTGAATATCCAAACAGTTAATCTAGCCACACTGAAGAAGCGTGATATAGTGAAGCGGCCCTGTCTGCGCATTATATATATGCGTGTGATTAATTAAATACTATAATCAAATTATGTTTATTTGCTTTTATAAAAATAGTAGCAATGTTTTAAAATGTATTTGAGTTGACTAACATTTAATATCATGTTGTATTTTACCATCTCGTGTTACTACCTTACATTGTGAACGCTTGTTTACAAAATATCGTAACACAATGGTTAATTTGAAAATAATTATAACACTGCGTTTACGCGTGTTTACAAAAATCACTCTCACAACGATTACTGGTATATTAAGTTTGTCTTTGCAGTTCACCCCTGGGGATCATTTCAGAGGAGATCTTGAGTTAACAAAAATTCAACGCATTCTTGATGAATTACAATTTAACATTCAGAAGATAATACTAGAAAGGATCATCATAATATATATATATATATATATATATATATATATATATATATATATATTAATTATTTCACCCCAAGCAAGGCATTCAATTGCCACTATTGCGCATGGGGCTACATAGGGGAAGGTAAATAGGAGGAGTGGTTAGGTGTAGGAAATGTCAGAAGGGGGGTGATAGATGAGTAAGGATACCGAGGATGAGGGTTGGACAGATGGGAAGAGTGTTTGAAAGAATGGGAGCAGGTTAGTGTGTTAGGATGTGTCTACTGACCTTACATTTAAACTCCTGGAGATTGTAGCCGTCGGGGAAGCAATTATGTGGAAGGGAATTCCACAGTCGGGAAGTGCGAGAAAAGAAACTGTTGGAGTAGAAGTTGCGGTTGCATTTTATCGGTTTCACTGTAAAACGGTGGGATCTAGTTGCTAATCTAGTTTCTCGTGCAAATTCGTATCTATGGGACAGCAGTGATCTAAGTTGATTGGAGCAGAAACCGTGAAAGTATTTATAGAAGAGACACAGGGAAGCCATGGCTAGATTATTTAATGAAACTTTCTTGACAGGCTGCCTAAATATGCAACTATGATTAATACATAATTTTGGCGTCAACCTTTCTTTTAAACATCTTTCGTTAACTATGACGGCGAAGGAAAATTTTATGAAGTTTTATTTAGTTTTTCTAGCGATTTTAGATATTTCATTTTGGTGGGAAGGAGAAAGTGCAAAAATTGTTCATATCGTCGATTGTCTCAAGCGCTTTTGGCCATTTCTTTAGCCATTTTCAAGGGGATTGAGTTTGGTGTTGTTAGACTATTTTCATATTTTGACTGTATGAGACATATTATTCGGGAATTATAGTCGGAGCGTTAATTCCGAACCATATTGTGTTGGTCATGGCTAAAATTAAAGTGGGCTTTATATCTTATTTTTACTTTATATTTTTACTTTATTTACTTTATATTTTAAAAATAATTTCAGCACTTCATTACCACTGATAAACAAGGTAAGGTTGATGTGTGTGTGTGTGTGTGTGTGTGTGTGCGATTGTGATATTCAGAAGTTTCAAGGTTGCAATTTTTACAATAGTGCAGAAAATCGATAATATATATATATATATAAAAGACAAGATGCTTGTGTGTGTGTCTGTTTATCTGTCTGTATGTCCTTTATATAAATCCAAAATTTTTATCTGATTCTCAGCAAACTTCACACAAATATTCTTTAGGCTAATCTGAGCTCCAGGACCACGGATTAGTTTTAAAGCTTTCATTACACCCTAGCAACGCCGGGCTATACTGCTAGTACATATATAGAGGGTGATCTACGAATAGGTGAACAGTAAATGATAAGATTTTTTGACATTACATATAAATTATATTTACTAATGCAATTATTATGTTGACAATTAAATTTTATTATATAAAATAATGCAAAAGCGCTTAAATTTTATCAACCCAGATGTTCGTGCTGTTGTCCATCACTATTTCCACAGGTTTGAAGTCTACCCCTCACGCTTCAACAAACATTTTCGCACAAGTCTCTTTTTGTATTAATTTCTTGAAAAGCATCACATTTTTTAAATCACCAAAACTTCCTGGTGTTCGAATATAATTCTTGTTCTTGAGTAATTTCGCCAAAAACCGATTTGTATGAATAAGATTTATACCAAATTCCTTTTTCTATATTTGGCATTTTTTGGCCGGCTACTGCAAATCATATCATTCTCGCCTCATGATAAGGCGATAAGAGATGTGATAACAAGGATACCATAACTGAGAAGCGCTTTTTTTAAACAATTCTTGTTTCAAGTCAACTTAAAGTAAGTTTAAATTCGGTAATTTGAATAAAATAATGTGTCAGAAAAATGTATTTTATTCTTGTAAGATTTTTTAAAACCGAGAATTGGCTTCTGTTTACAATCGATTAAAAAATGGCGGAAAATTTGGAATTTTAAAAACTTTTTTTAAATTTAGAAAATTTTTGATTCCGATCAATATAATTTCGGTTTAAAATACGCCAGTGTATTTTGCTTACTGGAACTACTAAATTTAATCCTATGGCTTTCAATTAAAGCAAATTTTAAAGCTTGAAGATAATTTATTTGTTTTTTAAATTTAAATTTAAATTTAAGTATCGAAAAAGACTGGAGGTACCTATATATACACCCAGATTACGCACTCTGAAAGAATGTTAGACTTTGAAAAATAGTAGCTATTCTGGCATCTACGCATCCTTCGTTCAGCATTTAATTAGAATACTGTCAGCTATTGGGTGTGTATAATGATAATGTACACGCTCAAACGTCTGCCTCCTTCTACCGAGCGCCCGTATTTCAGAGGTAGAATCTGACGCCAATTCGGTCGGGTTTCAATCCTGGATAAAAAGCAATCGGCTGTCTAGCCGTACTGATGAGCTGTGATACAGCGAAACAGATCTGTCTGCGGATGACTATATATATATATATATATATATCGGTCAGTTAAGTAGCATACGTGATACATGATTGGGCGATCATGTCTCGAAAGAGACATAACTGACTGGGCATATGATTATCCCGCAGTAGGTTGCCAGTGCTTTCTGCGGTAGATTGGTTGCCAGCCAAGGCTATAGAACTCAATCTGTCCTCTCAAGACTTATTAAAAATGAATTAAATTATTTACGCAATCATTATTTTTTGAAAATCTTGGTAAAAATATATATTTTACATCTTTTACCCTCACCTCAATTAATTGCATAAAAATTCGAGAAATAGATTATACCAATTTTTTATTTATTATTTAAATGCAGGAATCATTTGAGAATGTAAATCATGTAATTTTTTAATTACGGGACCATTTTTCCGAAAATCTGATCCGAATAGCAAAATCAAAAATCCATTGAAACAACGCTATTTTTCATGTAGATAAAGTTTTAATTGATTTCATAAATTATATAATTTTAGGATATCATATTCTGAAGAAGAAAAAAATTTCGATGAATAATGAATTTGTATGAGAATCTTTTTCATTTTTTATTTGCTAATTAAAGTTTCAAACATATTTTTAAATTTTTTCCAGTTACTCAGTGTCTTCGGTTATAATTCATTAGAAATAGACTTTATTTACAAATCGAACATTCATTAGTTTCTTTCCTACAGTTATGGGTTAATCATTTAGAATTAAATTTTTTTAAATAAATTTTTTTTTGTTTATTATGTTAAACTGCACATTATCTTTAACTATGGAAACTTATAAGAGATTATTATTAAAAGGCCACATGTTTTAAGGGTTGTTCTTACGAAATGCTAAACTGGATTATGTCAACTTTTAGTCACCATATGTACAGATAAATTGTCAGATGCTGTCATCACCTACTTCAAAGGTCAACGAATCAGACCTTTGTGATCAAGATATATTTTATTCTAAATTCCATACCATAAACAAATAATATTTGTTTCATGTCAAATTAATTTAACTTTAAATTTGAAAATGTTTAAAAAATAACGAGTGAGAGATGTATATTTTTATTTTTCAAGATTTTTAGAACCGAGATAAAGTTTGGTTTACAAATGCGTCAATCGCTCAAAAAATGTTATAAAAATTGAACATTTTAAAAGATTTATCAAAATCTTAGATTCCGATGAATATAACTTCCGTTATATTCTGTATTTTGCTTAGTGGAAATAGTAAATATAAGCAGTTACTTTTCAGTTAAACTAAAATAAAAGTTTCAAGACAATGTTCTTATTTCTTAAATACATTTTAAAAGTTAGGTATCGAAAATATAGTGGATATATATATATATATATATATATATATATATATATATATATATATATATAAACTTATAAATTGAACGTTTTGTGTGTGTGTGTGTGTGTGTATGTGTCTATGTGTGGGTGTGTGTTCGTTTTCTATAGATTCCGAAACGGCTGAACCGATTTTCTTGAAAATTTACACAGTTGTACTATAAGCGTCTGTGAGTGTTCTTTGTTAGGTTTTGTGTCGAGGTATCCCGGATAAATATCGAAAATCGATAATACAAAAAATCGGGTTATAGAAGGAGAGGTCCGATTTTAATCAAATTTGATACACTCATAGACAAAGACATAAGAAATGATATTCAGAAGTTTCAAGGTTGCAGTTCTTACAATAGTGCAGAAAATCGGTAATACATATATATAAAAGGCAATATGTTTGTGTGTGTGTCTGTTTATCTGCCTGTATGTCTGGATTTTTTTCAGCCCTTTTATTTTAGTTTTTGCTTCGGATTTGGCTCTAAGTAGGTATAATTGTATTTCTTAGTCTCAGCCATGATACCATTTACTCAGAGGACTTATTTAGCCTTCAAAATTCATTTTGCGACGAAAAAAAACTTATTCGATATCGATACCAGGAAATCAAAATTTGACTTACATCCATTCATTTTTCTTTCGGTCTACAGTTTCTCTTTAACTGAGCTCCAGGACCATGGATTAGTTTTAAAACTTTCATTACACCCGAGCAACGCCGGGCTATACTGCTAGTATATATATATATATATATATATATATATATATATGTGTGTGTGTGTGTGTGTGTGTGTGTGTGTGTGAAGCAGAGAGAAAAAGAGACACACAGAGAGACACAGAGAGAAAGATATTCAAATTTACACCTCTATACGAATGAATGGCAAACTAATATGTGTATACTAAAGAAAGATATAAAATGTGATATTACTCATGGGAAATTCTTGAAGACAGACTTTATACCACGAAGTCGAGTGATACACGTACAGACTACAGTTCAGAAGAATTATCGCTGTTATTTGTGATGTTAGCTGTTTACGGTTTAATTTCTCGATGAAACTAGTTCAGATTTGATGAGAAACTGAATCATTTTCATGAAATTAAACATCATTTATGCAATATTTTATGCCATTTTATTTCAATAACAAAGCCTTATAAAGGAGCTGGGGTTTACAAACATATCACGTTGTAACATTGGTTCTTGTACTATTAGCGATGTTAAGCAACGTCGAAACTGGTCACTAAGTAGATATGTGACTGCTTGGGTAAACCAGTTGCGGTAAAGTTGTATGTGCGGTTGGCGTAATGGGTAACGGTTAGGAATTAGAAATTGGAGAGCCGAATTCCAGTTTTAGTCGAGTTCGTTACATTCACTTACGCAAATAACTTTGGGAAAGGCAGGAATCCACCTCTTCGCCACCCCAATTATGGATTAAGTAGTGGGTCTTATATCAGTAATATCATTATCTAAACTTATTTATAAAAGGAACTTTGTCTGTGTGTGTGTGTCTGTGTGTGTGTGTGTGTCTGTGTGTGTGCGTGTCCGTTACCTATAGACTCCGAAATGGCCGAACCAATTTTCTTGAAATTTTACACAGTTGTACTATAAGCGTCTGTGAGTGTTATTAGCTAGGTTTTGCGTCGAGGTACCCCCGATAAATATCGAAAATCGATAATTGAAAAAATCGGATTATAGAATGAGTGGTCCGATTTTAATCAAATTTGATATACTCATAGACAAAGAAATAAGAAACGATATTCAGAAGTTTCAAGGTTACAGTTCTTACAATAGTGCAGAAAATCGATAATATATATATATATATGTAAAAGGCAAGATGTGTGTGTGTCTGTTTATCTGTCTGCGTTTCCTTTATATAAATCCACAATTTTTATCCGATTCTCACCAAACTTCCTACAAATATTCTGTATCTGAGCTCCAGGACCATGGATTAGTTTTAAAGCTTTCATTACACCCGACCAACGCCGGGCCATACTGCTAGTTATCTTTAAAACATTCTATCAATTTAAAATTATTTCCTAGCTTTAAATTATCTTTAAAGTGTTGATAAACCGTAAAAATGCAATAAATCAATCAATATAAAAGCTCTATCATGCATGGGAATCTCTCTGAAAGTAATAACTCTCATCTAATCTATATTCCAAGAAGTCTGCAGGTACAGAAAGCTCATTAATACTTTTTGCGAAGCGAAGATTTAGATACCAAAACAGTATTCCCGCATATAATCACCATTATAGCCAATGATTAGAATGAAAAATTTCTTGGATTTAAATCTGTGCACTGGCGTCAAGAACATCTTCACTACTGAGACATGAAAAGCAAATGTTTTGTATCCAATGGTTGGTTCCCACAAACCATCCCTAAGCGTCGATGATTGTGAATGGGTGCTTCCAATAGCATATTTTCTTGTTAGACATTGTCGTATGCGTTTTCTTGTCAGACGCTATTTTGCAAAACTTTTGCTGATTTACTATATGTAACAAGGAAAAAATCGGTTAATGAGCAGAAAGCTCAACCTCTACTACTATAATATCTTAACTGGTAGACCGCCGTAGCAAAATAGAAGACATTACTTTCAGAATAGCCTTGTGTCTAAAACCTGCGCACATTTGTATGGACAGTCATCACTCCATACATACATTCATATGCTTATAAAAAGAGTTTTCTTATATAAGCACACATTTAAAGAAATACGTATGCACAGACATACACACACTAACATATATATGTGTGTGTGTGTGTGTGTGTACATACACAAATATACATATATATTTGCGTATGTATTGGTTATAAACGGGAAATGAATATAAACGAGACAATATAACTTATACATACTTGCAATAAACTTCTATACTTACATGGATGCGTCTATATTTGCATATTCAGAAAGTATATGTACAGAAATTCTTGTCGCTATGAATAATTGATACATTTACACTCGCGAAAACATTATTTATCCTTCCGATCTTTATTTCCGTGTTTTATGCAAATAAACTCAACTATACAATATTTTTTGTTTTCTCAGAGAAAAAACTGGAGGAAATTCTCACACATTTACATTGAAGGCAGACGTGCTCACATAAGTGTTCCTATTTATCATAGAAGAATAGAAGCACTTATATTGTTGATACTTCCGAGTAGAATTGTAAAAAGTGTTGCAATTTGGCAATCGGGAAAGGGGGCTTTTTAACATCTTTTTAACATCTTTTTAACATCTCACCAAACATAGCAGTGTATATATTCATAGTTTTCTAAAATCAGTACTCTCCAAAAATTTCACTCAAAACACACCTAATTATATATATATATATATATATATATATATATATATGTGTGTGTGTGTGTGTGTGTGTGTGTGTGTGTGTGTGTGTGTAAATGTGTTTGTATGTTTTCTTTCAAACATGTTTTACCTGAATAATATAGATAAGGTCTTTCAGTCTAATTTTTTATTAACTTTTTTAAATGTCTGATTCAGTTCTTTGATATCAGTCAGTTAAGTACCATACATGATACACGCTTGGGCGATCATGTCTCGAAAGAGACATGACTGACTGGGCAGAATATTATTCCGCAGTAGGTTGCCATTGCTTTCTGCGGTAGACTGGTTGCCGACCAAGGCTATAGAACCCAATCTGTCCTGTTATTTAACCCATAACTGGAGGGATGAGACGGATTAATACCTTTCCCAAGGGTAATTGCGCGTAAGTGAATGCAATGAATTCAGATGGAATTGGAACTCAACTCCCCGATTTCTCGTTCCAAGCCGATATCCAATGCCCCACAACGCACATCCTATTTGATATAATCAGCAAATTTACAAATCGAAGCTTACAGCATCTGATATTTGCAAGCGATCACCCATCTAGATATTGATGTTGCTAACTTTAGTGATCGGACAAGAATAAGTGTTTCAATATGCGTATGCTATATAAATATGAAGGGTTTTCCTGTCGATTTCGAAGTTTGAGGATCCGACAAACCTCATTCAGTGTTTATGTTTGTGTCGTATATGGCATTTCAGGCCCGCTAGTAACCTGTAAGTGCATATATTGTGTAACAGCGAGGATATTGGGATATAGCGACTTGAATACTTGCTCAGACAAACATCCAGTGGTTGTCGTTAAGAATATTAATCCAGAATTATCTCTAATCTGAGCTCCCTGAAGGAGAAATCCTTCTGAAGCTTGCGGAAAGTTTTCAAGAATGAAGGCGTGCCATATTGTTATTCCCACTACGGATCCATGTGCCTCATCAGTATTATCAGTAAGCTTTTTTGATGCTATCTAAACTTATTTATAAATGGAACTTTGTCTTTGTGTGTGTGTGTGTGTGTGTGTGTGTGTGTGTGTGTGTGTGTGTGTGTGTATCCGTTACCTATTGACTCCGAAACGGCTAAACCAATTTTCTTGAAAATTCACACAGTTGTACTCTAATCGTCTGCGAGTGTTCTTAGCGGAGTTTTGTGTCGAGGTATACTCGATAAATATCGAAAATCGATAATCGAAAGAATCGGGTTATAGAAGGAGTGGTTCGATTTTATCAAATTTGATACACTCATAGACAAACACATAAGAAACGATATTCAGAAGTTTCAAGGTTGCAGTTCTCGACGAAAAAAACTTATTTGTTATCGATACCAGGAAATCAAAATTTGATTTACATCCATTCATTTTTCTTTCAGTCTACTATTTCGCTTTAACTGGAAACAACTATTGCTTTTTAATCTTTCGTGTCAATGTCCAAAGGGTCTGAGCTCCAGGACCATGGATTAGTTTTAAAGCTTTCATTACACCCGAGCAACGCCGGGCTATACTGCTAGTAAACAATAAGGTCAGAGCACCTAGAAAAGAACATCTTCAGCGACGTGGAGAATGGGCCCGAGCCACTGCCGACATCCTAACTACTATCGTTCACGGAATCAATTGCGACAAACACATCTCGAGGATCACAGCTTTAAATGTCTCAAAGGTTTTTTACAAGGTGTGACACAAAGGTTTACTACACATGCTCTCCAGTTAAAAAATCACCGCAAGTGTCTTCTCAGTCATAAAATCCTTCCTAACATGTAGGTCCATGAAGGCTGTTATTAATGGCCAGTCCTCTGTAGCCCTATCGATCAACTCAGGTGTACCCTAATGGCTACTCTTTGAACCAACCCTCTTTTTTTATTTACTTAAATGAACTGCCTAAGAATAAACATCTATGCGAATGATACGACTATATGGCGCACCTCTAAAACACTTGATGGTCAGAGATTGGTGACTGATTTCCCTTCCGATCAGATACAAATTATCCAATGGGGTAAAAATTGGCTATTTATTTATATGCCTAGAAGAACAAGCAGGTTGTATTCCATCATCCCCAGTCTGATCCCGTACAACAACCAATGGATATTCTCTCGGGGAGGCACCGCACCTTGAAAGACAATTGCGTCTCAAACTTGCAAGTGGATCACGTACGTACGATCCATTGCTAAGGATCCACGTAAAATGGTTGGCTCCCTGTACCGCTCTAGTAAGTAACTGATTCCTCCTGCTAACCTATATCTTTACAAGAGCAAGAACAGGCTAAAACTGAATCATTGTCATCATATTTAGGCAGGAGTGCCCAGAGCTCACTCTCCACCCTTGATTAAGTACAAAAAAGTACAAACTCTTTTTTAACTCTGTTACCCCACCCCGCTCCACGTAAATTCATGAAACTTTAATACATTTTAATTGGCTACAAATTATTTTTTTATTAGTTAATCGCAGAACTCATCGGGGAATATAAATCACCATTTTTTTTTTTTTAATTTTTTGGCACTACCCGAAAATCTGCTCCGAATAGTAAAATAATAAATTCAATAAAACTCTGATATAATTTAATTTAGGGGTCATAAAAAGTTTTCATAGGGGTCGTATTTATTTTAGAAGTTAACAAGTGTTTTGGATTATTCCCCTAACATGGAAAAGGACAGAAACTGCACTTTGATTCTGATTCAAGTCTCTTCAATACGCTTATGAAATTCAACAGCCTGTTTTTCAAGTCATGCCTTAAACATTTAAAGCAGCTTTTACATTTTAATTCCTAATTTTCTAATTTAAAAAAAAAAATAATAATTGTGAAATCCACAATTTGTGGAGGTACCTAAAAAGAATATTAAAAATAGATATTAAAAATAAGAATTAATATAATATTTCATAAATTATTGAGTTATATCTGTCGTTATTTTCATTCTGTTATTAATTTCTAAATATTTTTAACAGAAAGTTTTATACTATTTTAATGTTTCTTTTTCAATAAACATCTTCAAACGTAAGCTTACAAAGCTAGACTAACTAAAATTCCATAAAATATTGGATAATTGCTGAAAACCGTGTTAAATTTTTAATTTTAACATAGTACAAAAAGCGATCTGCATGAATAAGATTTATACCAAATTCATCTTCCATACTTTTGGCCGGATACTGTAAACCATCAGTTGTCGGCTGCTGATAAGGTGTTGGCAGTTGTGATAACAAGGCTACCGTAATTGAGAAATGCTTTTTGAAATATTTTAAGCTGTAAGCAATGAATTCTTGTTTTAAGTCAACTTAAAGTAAGTTTACATTCGGTAATTTGAAGAAAATAATGTGTCAGCGAGATGTATTTTATTGTTGTTAGATTTTTTTAAACCGAGAATTGACTTCTGTTTACAATCGATGTAAAATAGCGGAAAATCTGAAATTTTAAAAACTTTTTTTTAATTTAGAAAATACAAAGTCCAACTATCCCAATAATATAATTAAACACATTCACAAAGGAATAGAACACAGACTATCTAATAATTCGTCAAACAAATATTTAATGGGGTTAGCCAAATGCAGAGGACAATTCTACTCCTGCAGCTTCTTCTCTCGCACTTCCCGCCTGTGGAACTCACTCCAATATTCTTGCTTTCCTGACGGCTACAACGTCCAGAAATTTAAATGCAAAGTCAATACTCATCTACTAACCACTGGACTCTAGCTCTCTCCCAACCCCCGTATAACCTTCCCTTTCTCTCCACCTATGTATCTGTCATCGCACCTGCTTTCTCAGCTTTATATTGCTCCTTTCTAACTAGTTTGTACTCCTCACTCTTTTCTAATTAATCTTTTTACAGTTATGTAGCCCCCTGCACATCAGTGGCATTTCTGCCTTGCTCGGGGTGAAATGATTAAAAAAAAAGAAGAAAAATATATATGAGGATGCAATAAGAAATTCTTGTCATAAAAACATTTTACAATATAATTCTCAACCAAACAGACAAATCTAAAACAACAATAGAAAACGAAACATTATCTGGTTCAACCCACCATTTAATTTAGAAGTAAAAACCAAAATAGGTCAAATATTTTTTAAACTAACAGATAAGCACTTTCCAAAAGAACCAGAATTAAACAAAATCTTCAACAGAAACACAATCAAATTAAGTTATAGTTGCACTAATAATTTAGATAGTTTCATTAAAAAAAAAACGCCAGAAACTTAAATAGCATCGTACAAAACAAAATCATCAGCAAAGAATGCAACTGCAAGGACAAAAATAAATGTCCACTTCAAGTTCTTTACAACACAAAAGAAATAATTTATAAGACAGATGGCCAAAACAAAATATATTTGGGCTCAACCAAAGACACCTTTAAGACCAGATGGTTCAATCACAGATCTACATTTAAAATAGAAAAATTAAAAAACAATACAAAATTGGCTAACCACGTCTGGCAATTGAAATAAAAATATGAAAAAGATCCACACATAACGTGGAGCATTGTAAAAACAGTCAAGCCTTACAACGGTGGACAAGTATGTAGACTGTGCCAACAAGAAAAATTAGAAATTATAACATACCAAAATAAAGATGAACTGTTAATTGAAAGAACAGAAATTATGACAAAATGCATCCACACGCAGAAATACCTCTTATGCTCATACAAGCATGGATGGAAACGTCATAATTCGTTTGAATGTAAACAATGCGCATTCATAAATTTTCTGCCACGTGCATGTTCAAATGAAACACCGTTACAAGAACGTTCTTAAAAGAAAAACGGTAGAAGGTAAAATCAGTGATTAAAAATCGCCTGAAGACACCACTCATGGTAGAAACCTGGGTAGCGAAACAACTCGTTTAAAAATGGAAAATATTCAAAAGTTCTACAATATAATTGTATAGAACGCTTTTTAATACAAATGTGTACTGGTCTAACACTATTAAGACCAAAAGCTAAGTATTAAACAATCAATCAATTAATCAATCAATATATATATATATATATATATATATATATATATATATATATTGTAATTTTTTTTTATTACAATGGTTTATAAAAGCCTTATATCACTACATTTTTTACATGTTTCAGAACAATACCGTTCTTCTTCAAGTGATATGTTAAAATAAATGTATCTTATACAGACAAAATTAAAAAGTCACATATCTAGACACCAGACCATCCTACTTCCTTTCATGGCTCAAATGTTAAAACGCCATAGTTGTCTAATTCTTATTTTTAATTGAACAATATCGAAACACCTAAAGCATTTTCTCCAACTACCACTCCCTAATTTTCAAAATAACCATGAACTCATCATATATTTTCAAAATAAATCATTTTCACCATTTATTTATGTGTGAATTATTAAATATACATATAGGAATACATACATTTATAAAATAATTATTCAGGTGTTAATAAAACAGTGCTCAATGTAATAGAAACACAGCTATTTTTTATATGTTAATAGATATACATATTATCTTACGTCGGTGACACGACTAAAAGTTTCATGCATTACTCAATCATCAAGTGCATAATTTCACACTATCCGTTTAATAGATAGATAAAGTTACCTCTATGTTCGTGGAAGTTAGATCTTATACTGTTAGGGCACTATTTTTAATTTATCAAGAGAGTAATATAGATAGACAAAAATTATAGGAAAATGAAAAATTGGAATTTAAATTAAAAAATATTCAAATGCAGGGAGATGAATTAAAAAGTGGGTAATTAAATGATCAGTTTGAGATATGCATCTGGTGATTGCGCAGTGCATGAAACTCTGAGTCGTGCCACCGTCGTAGTATATATATATATATATATATATATATATATATATATATATATATATATATATATATATATATATATGGCGAATGTGGATGCGAAGTGGTGTAACGGACAGCGGCTCAGAATGAGAATAATGCAATACGAGTTCATACTGCAGTCAAATTGGTTGCAATCACTTGGAAAGCTATCAATCAATCTCTCCTTCTCGTATCTATAACCGTTCGTACACCAAATTTAAAGTCTAAAGTGGATTGTTTCAAAATTTTGTCGTGTACTGTGTTTCCTGTATTCGTCTTTTGCGCGAAAAGTGTGGTTGGTTCTGCACACGACTTCACCTCTATAATCATAAGAAATAGTCTGACTATAATTTGGCTCTTATAACTGAGTTGGTAGAACCTCATTCTTCGAAAGCGATGGGATAATCCTGTATATATATATATATATATATATATATATATACACACACACACACACACACACACACACACACACACATATATATATATGTGTGTGTGTGTGTGTGTGTGTGTGTGCTGGGATCAATAAGATTGTAATATGACTTTTATATGTGTGTGTGTGTGTATGCGTGTGTGTGTGTGCTGGGATCAATAAGATTGTAATATGACTTTTATGTGTGTGTGTGTGTGTGTGTGTGTGTGTGTGTGTGTGTGTTCTGGGATCAATAAGATTGTAATATGACTTTTATATATATATGTGTGTGTGTGTGTGTGTGTGTGTGTGTGTGTGTGTGTGTGTGTGTGTGTGTGTGCTGGGATCAATAAGATTGTAATATGACTTTTATACATATATATGTGTGTGTGTGTGTGTGTGTGTGTGTGTGTGTGTGTGTGTGTGTGTGTGTGTGTGTGTGTGCTGGGATCAATAAGATTGTAATATGACTGTTATTAGATGAATTTTGCCCTAAAAGCAAGAACATTGTATTTGCTAAACTAAACATTTGTTTTGTAAAGTAAATACATCTTTTATTCATTAGGCTTTAGTTTTATTTATGTTACAATGTATTTACAGGTGATGGTAACTAAGTTCAGTAAATTAAAGCAGCGTGCGTACCGAATCTAGTTCGGACATTTAGCGCTACTATTCATGAGCAGGATTCTTTGCAAGACCACTGTATACATGACTACTGAGACTACTTGGAAGAAGACAGTGGAAACTAGGTGTTATATTACATACTTTTATGGTGAAAGTGTGGATAATATATATGGATAGGCATTTATTAATTTTTTTAAGTATTTATTATATATATATATATATATATATATATATATATATAGACGGGCACTTATTAATTTTATCATGTCTTTATTTAAATAAGATAACAATAAACAAAAATATCACAAAAGGAAGCTTTAGATAAGGATTAATGACCAGGATAATATTAAATCAATGGCACTTGTAGATTTGTTCCAAAGCGTTTAAATAAAATCTCACTTCAAGACATCTGTCTCTTCAAGACGCAAATGGTCATGGTTCTCCTCAGCTTCTCGTATATTTTTCTTTCAGCATTACTTGCTTCTTCATTATAATTTCCTTATGATCAGTTTTCTTGACGCTTTATTATGCTTTTCTTGCATTTGTTGTGCAATATGAGGTTTTTATTCTCCAAGCGTATATGATACCCGTAAGCCATAACTTCATGTACTGCAGCTGTAGGGGCGATGTGTATGTCTAAGAAAATGCAGCCTGACGAAACCTATTCTTTTTCAGGTTGATTTGAATTTAAAATTATTCTTCTAGAATGTTTCTTACCTAAGGATGAAAACCCAGTCTACCCTGATGTTTAAACTATATCTGATAGAGAAGGAGAACACGGATTTACATTTTTTCGAAGTAGAAGAACAGACTAACACGGAATTTGAACCCGAATCGACGTTTCTTCTTCCCTCGCCGATATCCATTACACCACACGTTCATCCGTCTTGCTTTGCACTTGACTTTTTCTGAACATTAACGGTAACTTTTTTGTTTTCCCTAATCTCTTTAAAAATGTTTTTCTTTTTTCACCAGCTCTTTAGGATGTGCGTTGTGGTGCAGTGGATATCGGCTCGGAACGACAAATCGGGGTGCCGAGTTCGAATTCCAGTTGAATTCATTGCATTCACTTACGCAAAAATACCCTAGGGAAAGTTATTAATCCGTCTCTTCCTTCCAGTTATGGGTTAAATAATAGGACAGATTAGGTTCTGTAGCCTTGACTAGCAACCAGTCTATCGCAGAAAGCAATGGCAACCTACTGCGGGACAATCTTCTGCTCAGTCAGTCATATCTGTTTCGAAACATGATCGCCCAAAGCGTGTATCACGTATGGCATTTAACTGACTGTACATGACATTCTTAATGTTATAAAAAAAACACATCGCCGTTGTTTCGAATTTTTTCCTTCAGTTGTAAAGAAATTGATCAGCAATATTGCCTTATAGGAAGTTAGATATTGCATAGAAAATTTTATTTTTCCGATCCAATAATAACTTACTCGGTTTCGAAAAAGTTTCTCACGTTATTCCTATACACGACTTGGAATTTCTATATCACAAATTCCCTCGTTTGTCAGTGCATATATAATTACAGTTCTGAACATTCTTTAATTTGACGTTCCTGTTGTTTAATGCATATCATCAGCTGCATTTTTTGCTCACACCCCTGAATTCCGTCTTCTTACGATTTTCGTTCTTTTTATTTTGTTTTATTTTTCTCTCTCGCTTTCAACAACTATATTATCTAACAGTTCTTTCGGTTTTTCTTTTGAACTTGCCATCCTCACAGTGTCATCTGGTGAACGTATCTTGTTAACGCTACGCCCTGGTCATTCCCTCAATTCTGTAAGAATTATCTCCTTGTAAAAGTTAACTTAATTCAATATATAAAAAAATGTTCTTATCGCAACTCTCTTTCTATCGGGATCGACATTTCATTCTGTTTTCGCATGAAATCTTTTCCCATCAGGCTTACGGCTATATCACGTTGAATACACCGGTTATCACTCGATCACCGAAGTTAACCAATGTTGAGCCTGGTCAGTACTTAGATGGGTGACCGCTTGGGAATACCAGGTGCTGTAAGCGTTTAGTGATGTGCGTTGTGGTGCAGTGGATATCGGCTCGGAAAGAGAAATCGGTGAGCAGAGTTCGAATTCCTGTTGAATACCCTGCATTCACTTAAGCACTAATACCCTTAGGAAAGGTATTAATCCGTCCCTTCCTTCCTTCCAGTTATGGGTTAAATAACAAGGGTAGGACTTGGGGACCCTGCCCTTAAAAACAAATACGAAAGAATCTTGATTCTCGAAAAGAAAAATTATTACTAGACACAAAACTTATATAAAAACAACATAATAACATATATATATATATATATATATATATATATATATATATAATCTGCATACAGGCCTGTTTTACTGTATCACAGCTCATCAGTGTGACTAGATTAACTGTTAATTGTTGAAAGAAGAATGTATTACCAGCAACAAATAAATAAAATTTAGCTGACAATAAATGACCCGCCGTTGATATGCCATAAAACAAAACCAACCAACCAACTTTCCCCATCACGATTATTGAATATTGATTTTTTTCATATATTATGCGTCATGTTCTTTGCAAACGCCTTTGTGAAATGATTTAAATTAATTCTACGTCTTTCTGCATTTCTATTGATTGTTCTGATAATATTCTGATCCTTTCATGGCCTAGCCTCCAAGAAAGTTGTATTGTTCTGCTGTTATGTTCAGGCTAATTCTACAACGAGACGTATTCATTAGACTTATGTTATAATTCCACGCGTTCATTTCTTAGCCTGTCCGTCACGCCCTGACACTGATAAATTAAGGACCATTCCGTTTTGATTGTTGGAAATGGCAGAAGGAAAGATATATGAGATAAACCGTTTGGTTTTAGTGAATAAAAGAAAGCATACACTTCAACGTAGTGTAATGTTTAGCAAGCTTCATCACTTTACAGTGATACGGAATTTTTTATCATTTTGCTTGCACCATTTATACTTAAAATGCAGGGTGTCCATAAAGTCCGTGTTTACTATAAAAAAATTACAACTTTATTTGTATTTGTGATAGAAATATTCTATAAAAAATTTATAAAGTTTAATGTACCTAGTTTTATGTATAGCTATTGAATAATTCTTTACTACAAAATTTACAACAATTTTTTGATAAGTAAACAGATGGATTGGAAAGGGTAGACCATTTTATTGGCCTCCCCGTTCACCAGATTTGACTCCATTAGATTTTTTATGGCGATATGTGAGTATGTGAAAACAACTGGGTATGCAACCAAACCTAGTTTATTAAAAGATTTGAAAGCTAAAATAATTAATGTGATTTCAGGGATTACTGTAAATGTTTTTCGTGAACTGCAAAATCGTATTACCCTTTTTATTGTTATGATGGAGGACATGTGGAAACTTAAATTAAATATAAATAAAACTTTAAACAATACAGATTTACTTCTTTCTAATCCTTTTTACAAATTATTTCTATCGCAAATACAAATAAAGTTATGAATTTTTTAAAGTGCACACGAACTTTATGGACACCATGTAGTTATTGCAACATTTTGTTAAAATTGATAAGATCAAATATTTAACAATACAATCGTGCAAGCTCTACGGGTATTTTATAGTCATTTAAATTACAAGAATTGAATTCAATCATTAGATTAAAATTTATCACTCAAGAAAAATTCAAAATAGAAAAAAAACGCGAAATTTTTACGTGTACTTCTGGTTGTAATTGTTACTTTTGATAAGTGACTCATTAAGCTGATTGTTCGATATAAAGTTCGCATTCATTCGTACTTCATCCATTTGGCAACGCTATTAAAATTGATCTCTTGAGAATCTCTGATGTTTTGTCACTATTGTATATATGGTTTATCACTTCGGTAACCTTATTAATATGAAAGTCATTTAAAGCTGCCAATATCTCTATGATAATTTCATCCGGTTCTAAAATCTTTGCACATAAATCAAGATTTTTTTAATCATCACATGTCCTTCCATATTTTTATATCTTATAAGGTTTCTTTGCTTTGTTCTCACGTACGAGTTCTCCTATATTTGTCGATATTTCTGAGATGAGTTATTGTAAATATTTACTTTTTTCGTACTGTTGTCCTCATCTTTATTGCCATATTGAGAATGTTTCGACTGTTGTACGCTCCGACCTTCTTCAGATAATTGGAATAATGAACGAAACATTTTATTACAATCACTGAGGTAGATTGTTCTCGTTCCATGAGGCATGCCACTTCCGGATCTTTAAGTTATCTCCTTTTATCTCAACTCTCTAAGTTTGTTGTTTATCACTGCTGTAGCCAGGACAAATGGATAAAAGAGTTGGTATGATCTAGTGATTTGACTAAAAGAGTTGTGAGTTCAATACCCGGCTACAGCTTTGAGGAACAAAAATCTTAGAGATTTGACTTAAATGTAGATAGCTAAAACATCTGGAAGTGGCATAACTCATGGAATAAGAACAATCTATCCCAGTGATCGAAATAAAGGGCTCGGTTCAAAATTCCAAACACTCGAAGAAGGTCGTAGCGTAAAATGGTCGAATTGTCGTGAATATGGCAAGAAAGATGTGAACAACAGTCTGAACAATGTCAATAATGTAAACGTGATCTCCTGTATATTTATTTCACTGTTGCAATACCTCCTCTTTTTTCCATTAGGGTTGTTTCTCTCTTTACATTTCATATAACATTGCGAATAGCTTGTTTATTTTTGTTTTTTTTTGTTTTTTTGTTTTTTTTTTTTGTTTTTTTGCTTTTTTTAAACTAAAATTAAAGTTTCAAGACAATGTTCTTATTTTTTAAATTCATTTTAAAACTTAGGTATCGAAAATGTAGCGGATATATATATATATAAACTTATTTATAAATTGAACTTTGTCTCTGTGTGTGTCCGTTACCTATAGACTCCGAAAGCGCTAAACCGATTTTCTTGAAAATTTACACGGTTGTACTATAAGCGTCTGCGAGTGTTCTTTGTTAGGTTTTGTGTCAAGGTATCCCGGATAAATATCGAAAATCGATAATCAAAAAAATCGGGTTATAGAAGGAGTGGTCCAATTTTAATCAAATTTAATACACTCATAGACAAAGACATAAGAAATGATATTCGGAAGTTTCAAGGTTGCAGTTCTTACAACTATGCAGAAAATCGATAATACATATATATAAAAGGCAAGATGTTTGTGTGTGTGTCTGTTTATCTGCCTGTGTGTCTGTATTTTTTCAGCCCTTTTATTTTAGTTTTTGTTTCGGGTTTGGCTCTAAGTAGGTATAATTGTAGTTCTTAGTTTCAACTTTTACTCAGAGGACTTATTTAGCCTTCAAAATTCAGTTTACAACGAAAAAACTTATTTGATATCGATACCAGGAAATCAAAATTTGACTTCCATCAGTTCATTTTTCTTTCAGTCTACCGTTTCGCTTTAACTGGAAACAACTATTGCTTTTTAGTCTTTCGTGCCAACGTCGAAACAGTCTGAGCTCCAGGTCTATGGATGAGTTTTAAAGATTTCATTACACCCGAGTAACGCCGGGCTATACTGCTGGTAGAATATAATTCAGTAAATCTTTAGAAGAACAAGTAGAAGAACCACAACAACATCCGCATGTATCCGCTCAGTCGATGATAAACAAATAAGTAAAATTACATGTTTTCACACTTGTTTGGATACAGAAAGAGCTTATTTTTCCTTTGGTGAAGATAAGTCATGTCGTTCACATGATGGCTTCGTGACGTCACTCTATACAGTGATCCAAGCACTAGTCATTTTTCAGTTCGTGGACAGCAACTAAACAAGAAGGTTGCTTTCTTTTAGCCTTGACCTTCTAGCACAGACTGAGGCTTAATCTACCTCCCCAGCAGCTTAGAGGCACACAGCGCCGTTTTCATTTGGGGACACATAAAAAAAATACGTTTAAAAATACAATCTCCAGGTCAGAAGTATCTTCAAACTATATGTAAATCCTTTCCTTTTATTCCTCTTTATACTTTGTTTTACTGTAGATATATGTGATATATATTTCTCCACGATGGACACTTTTATATAAGTATTTGCATAGTATTGCTTGTGCATGTCGTCGTATATAAAAGTCTCTCTGAGAACAAAGCATGTTTGTCATTCTTTTTTTTTCAGCCACTTTAAAAGAAGGAAACTTAATACAAAATAGCGAAGCAAACCACAGAAAGCTACTATCTTTTCCAAGAATGCATGGTAATTCATAGATATTAAAAAAAGTAATCATTGAATAGACATATTCTCGTCTACTTCCTGAATGAACATGGTTAGTTTGTTGCGATCAATTTAGCGCAAATGCTCTAGTGAAAGACATGAATCGATGGCTACTCTCCCACACAACGAATTTTGCCTAATACAGCAAGGTAGCTTTGGTTTACGGCCACATCCCGTTGAAACGTCGATTCTTGCGCAATTATCAAAGTTAAGCAACGTCAAACCAAGTCAGTATTTAGATGGGTAACCGCTTGGGAATACTAAGTGATATAATCTTGGCTGTGCGGGGGGTGTAAAGAATAGGGTACGGAATTTTAATTCTCGTGCCGAGTTCTAATTTCCGTTGTGTCTGACATCTTCACTTACGGGCAAATATATTTTGGTCAGTCTGTCCGTGAAGTGCCATACGTGATACACGCTTTCAGTGATCATGTTTCGAAATAGATATAACTGACTAGGCAGAAGATTATCCCGCAATAGGTTTTCATTATTTTCTATAGTAGACTGGTTGCGAGCCAAGGCTATAGAATCCATCTCTCCTGTTATTTAATCTATAACTGGAGGGAAGAGACGGATTAATACCTTTCCCAAGGGTATTTGCGCATAAGTGAATGCAAGGAATTTAACTGGAATTCGAACTCGGCTCTCCAATTTCTAGTTCCGAACAAATATACACTGCACCACAACGCACATCCTTTCAGTAAAAGTATAAAATCCCGTTCTCCCTCCAGTTTATTATAAAGGTTGATATTACTAAACCGTCATTATCTCAATAACAAAATTCTTAATATCGGAAAATATTTTCTGATTTTAAATAACCTGGAAATTGCAGAAAACCAATCATTCATGTTATTCCGGAGTCCCTAGCCAAGGGTACCGACCAATTTTAAAACTTTGAATTCTAAACAGTAAAGAAGAATAACCGGAATCTACCCAGCTACCTTTCTCAATAAGGCATGTAAATTCATAGATATTAAAGAAAAGAATCAGTAGACATGACTAATCTGTTGCGTTCATCCCTTTGGGAAAGGCATGAATCCATGTCTTCTTCCCCACCCAAACGACTACACCTTAAATAACAGCGTTTGCCAAGTTCTCTAAGCATAGGTACCAACCAGGTTAAGAATCAGAAAACTGAATTTAAAATAGATAAGACAACACGAAATTACTTCCCTATTTTTCCTAAGATTGCATGGTAATTCATAGATATTAAAGTAACAAATCAGTGTATAGACATGATCGCCTAAGCTCTGAAGGGACATGGAATTTACAAATATCTATCCTGGACAGAACGTGTTCTTCTGGATTGTTCTAAATTCACAAATTTTAGATGTACTTCGAAACCAATTACTTGGTTATTTCGTTTACACATTTGTTACCGATTTTTTTTCTCGGTGCCTATTGCCGGAGCCAAATCCATATTTATCAACCATTTCGGTATTTTGTTCCTTTCCATGATTCGCCTTTAGTTTCTGCCATGATTGAGGATTTCTTGTGACTTGTTCTAAGATTTGACATTTTTAGTGTCTCGTAAAACTTACCTGTTTCTTATTCGCTGCTTTCTGGCGTCGGTATACGTACCACCATTATGATCGTCATATCGTCGAGATTTCTCACCAGTTTTCATGTTTTACCTCAGGCGAATTCGCACTTACGTTTACTATATCTTTGATAACGGCAGCAATTGTATTATGCATGAAACAATGGAGAACGTTCCTCATTTATGAATTGCCCTATAAAATTCTCAGGTTAAATTTAGACCATTTACCGGAGATGAATATGTTTTATATCTCGAAATATCCAGAAAGTCGTCATTGATAATAGAAGTTTGAACATAACTTTAAGTCGGTTTGATTTGATTTGTTTAACAGCATATCAACTCTTTATTGGTTATTTAATGCCGAAATTTTATTTTCTTGGAAGCTTTGGTAGTTCATCTATTTTTTCTTTTCAAAAATATATTCCTGGTATTTTACTTTCTTTTTCCAATACTGTATTGCTGGTATTCTTACGAGAAAAATGAAAATTTTGCTATCATAATGATAAAATCCCAGTCTGGAAATTGAGTATTTGCTCACATCTGGGATGTTAACAGGATCCACTCAGGTACTGGGGAAAAGAGCAGTTAATTAGTGCTCCTCAAAACTTCCCCATCAGGGATCTTGTTGCCTGCATACCCATGCCAAGAACGAGTAACCATAATAGAAATAGAACTTCTTGTCCGAATTTAAACAACGTCACGCCTTATCAGTAGGCAAAGGTGACCGCTTGCAAGTATCTGACTCGGTAAACTTGAATTTCTCAAACTTACGTTTTATATGATACAACTAAATCAAAAATTTGAAGTTAATAAATCTAAATAGAGAATATTACCCAGTCAAACATATTTCAAAGAAAACACACACACACACACATATGCGGATAACCAAACACACACACACACACACATATATATATATATATATATATATATATATATATATAAGTGGCTAATTAATTCATTCTATTACATAGCTTTGATTACCATAGAAAAATTTAACAATTTATTTTTCGTCAGAAACTATACGAAGACAAATAATTTTTCAACAGAACGTGCGACAGCATTTAATTAGAATGTGGAAGATAAATTCCTTGTTCTGTTTATCTAAGAAAACCTCATTATACCCGAAGTAATTTATAAAGTCTGATAAATAAAGAAGAATGAAAACAATGGAGAAATTGCCTGTAAAATAACAGCCATTTTGTCTACAATATTTATAATCGCGTGTGTGCGTAATAAATACGCATGGAACAAACACGCAGGCGCAAGGTATATATATATATATATATATATATATATATATATATATACGTAGGTCAGCTGAAAAGTTAATAGGCTGACCAATAAAATAAATGTAAGCTGACTAAAATACATAAAAGTGTACCAGAATACAATAGTTGGTCATCCAGCAATTAAATTAGCCTACTGACTGGTCAAGCTATTTATATTTATATCTTGATCAGCTTTTCTTTAATCAGTTACAAGCTATACACACACACACACACACACACACACACACAAACATATATATATATATATATATATATATATATATATATACATATATATATATATATCGCTCATTCACTAATGAATTAGAGCACTCTGGCTATTTGGCGTGTATAATGACAATATACATGCTAAAAGTCTGCCTTCTTCTACCGTGCGCCCATGGTCCAGAGGTAAAACCGCCGACTCTTCGGTCGGGTTTCAATCCTGGGTTAAAAGCAATCGGAGTCTAACCGTACTGATCAGTTGTGATACAGCGAAACAGGTCTATCTGCGGATGACTATATATATATATATATAGAGAGAGAGAGAGTTATTGTGCAAAGAGTGTATCACTTCAACTAGGCAGGTTCATACCGACTTCGAGTTCTTGAAAGAACACTAGCCCCGGTGAAGGCGGGCATCTTAACTGTATCCTCACGAAATTTCGAAGTCGCCATGAAACTGCTCAGTTAAAGTGACAAATCATTCGCACTAAAACTATGAACGCTCTATCTCCACCTCGATATCGAGCACTTTACGATAAAAAGCGTGCTTAACAAAATACCTTTTATCAGTGAAACTATTGAAAAACAGCAATCATGGCGCCCCGCTTTATCATAACTCAACACCATATATATAGTCCAAATATAAAAACCTAAAAATGTATGCACAATTCTGAAATGTAAAAATTGTATAGATATTGTAATACTAAATTTATTCGGACACCACGAGATTAATGCAAGTTGCCTTTGGACTTTATAATCATAAGAGATGCCCAAAATAGTGGACTTCAGCTTCCAGATATTTATTAGTACGGCAGGGTTACTTCTTGGGCAACGTTCGCTAAAGTGTTCAGTGTATGCGTATGTGTTCAATGCTTGATTGCTAAGAGATTGTATTTCTACTGATTCCAAATAGATGGCCTTTCATGCATTACTGAAATTTATAACACATATGCTGAATTTGAATGGTTCTATTTCAACGTGTCGTCTTTTCGATTCGTTTGTGGATTGTGAATTTTAAATACTGAAAATGAAATTGAAAAATTAGACTCATTTTTGTTGTTTGATACGCTTTCATGTCAGCCAAAGAAAAAATCTACTCTGTAAAAATAGTAATAAGAGACATGTGCGGTTGATGGGAGTGGTGCAATTGCTGAGATGAGTGTTGAAACTGATATCTAAGTGGGTACTGGAATGCTGATTTTTAAGTATAGATTGCCCACCTCAAATCGAAAACTACGCAACAGGGCTTTTCTGCGCTTTTAAATAACTTACCTTTCCTAAAAGAAACTCAAGATAGATAGATAGATAGATAGATAGATAGATACATCTTTGTGCAAATTAATTGAAACAAAACGAATAATGGCTGCCTAGGATCTTTCACACTTTCCCTGATCACTTGCATGTTTGGCGTTGGTTTTCTTTTCCGGTCGCATTTTTCTTTACGTTTTGGATTGATCAATCCAGTTTTTTTTTTTTTCACCTTGATGACACGACTGACAGTTGAAAGGCTGACACTAACAATGTCTGCAATCTCTTTGTAAGGCTTGGTAATATGTCCGTGCAGCGTTACAATTTTTGTACACTTTCTTGGAGTTACGTCCATCGCAGACAATGATCGACAGTCGAGACGTGCTTGGCCAGGATAAAAAAAATATAATGCAATCACGAATGACGCAATATTTTCCAAGACCAAACAAATTTCATCATACAGCCCGAAAATAGATATTACTGCACACCACTGGAAATAACCTAATCTGAAGAAAAAATAGAAATCGATTGCACCCTGTCACTCAAGTGAGTCTAAAACTGAGTATATGATGGAAGAGAGGAAACTAAAGAATTGTTTCACTTAATTTGCACAAGATGTAAATAGATGTAAACATATTTAGATACAAACAAAAATTATAAACTTGGAATAAAAAGCTCATTTCTATTTCAAAAGGTTTTCAAAGACATTACTTATATATTTGTACAGTTTCATTTAAGTACATGTATGACATATTGTTTCAATAATTCTCGTCATTTCTAATGCAGCTTGAGAACTGTATCATTCTAGGACTTGGCATCAGTTTAACTGATGAATAGGTATAAGCGAATTTTACAAGCTTCCAGATAATTGTAGGTCTTCCATTAAGAGAATTTTGAAAGGGTTTCAAAAGATTGTAGTAACTTGCATGTGCAAAGTCAGGTTATTTCGATAAGTATAGTAAGACGTCCGAACAAAGCCGCGGGTTTTCAAAAACAAGTTAAATTCGGTGTTATCCGCATAGGAAACGACACTCTTCCGACTGATTACTTTCCGCAACTTTTCATCGAATGTTACCTTTGATCCAATTCAGAACGGTCTTTGCTTCAATTTAACAGCTGATTTGGTGGAAGAGGTTCGTAGTAAACAATACCCATCAAATCCAACCAGATATATAACATCACATTTTTTAGACGTAGACTACTAGAACAGTTAATAGTGTTTATTTTGTTTTAACCAGGATTTTATGGTGCTTCACATTGTTGTAAACAATCCATTGTTCACCGCCTGTAACATTTTTTTAATGGGTCGCTTTTGTAGCGTTCAAAAGAGAATAGGAGATTAAAATATTGCTCATTAAATATTTGTTCACATTGATTCATGATCTCAAAATCGTAGCGATACACGTTTCCACGTATTTTCAAATGCCTTACGAAGTTTCATATAAAATACGCAAAATATCTTGTGGCCTGGATAATTTTAATCAACGTTTCGATTTGGGGATTGTCAGTGACTGATAGCCTGGGGAAATGTTCTCGAGCTTCCAGATCAAAATACCCACTTGTGAACTTAGATAGTCACATATGAACAGTAGTTGCAGCTATGGCACCATTACATCAACGACATATATCTTTGCTATTTGTAAAGTGTTGTGCGTTTGTCTGTCTCAGAAATAAAGAGGCATCAAATGAGGGAAATGCATTTCATTCGCTTTTATTTTACTTTTAACAAAAAGAGAAAAAAATTAAAATTCAGAATTTTCTCACGAATCGAAAAAGAAAACACCTTGAAATTTCACCTTTAATATAAGCCTCTTCTTCAATGTGCCGTGTCCTTTCAGAATGTATGTGATCGTGGCTTTCCACGCCTCCCTATCCCTGGTAGCTCTTGGCACGCTCTCTCCTGTTACAAAGCCATCCACTTGCTCAAGCCCGTCAAGTATATTACACGCTACTTCCCCCTGTCTCCCTTTCCCTGTATCCGACATGTGAGTATCAGATTCTACAATCCCGCCTTTGTCATTATATGTCCCAGGAACTTTAGCTGTCTTTTCCTGATGTTCAGTATTTGTTTTCCTTTCATTTTCATTCTTTTCAAAACCTCATTATTGTTCACGTGCTCGGTCCATGCTATCCACGGCATCCTTCTGTAGAACCACATTTCAGTCACTTCTTCATCTTTGATGAGATTGTCCAACATTCACTGCCATATTAAAGAACAGATATCACAGAGCTATCAAGTGCTCTCTTCTTTGTTTCTAGCGGAATTTTCCTGTCTCTAAATACTCTACTCAGCTTTAGTTGTCGTAAATTCCAGTCAGGAGTAAAACAAAATCGAGTGTTCAAACGTCACCAATTGAGAAATGTTTTGAAACTGCGTTCTAAATCTATCTATCTATCTATCTATCTATCTATCTATCTATCTATCTATCTATCTCAGTATATTCATAATCTATCTATCTATCTATCTATCTATCTATCTATCTATCTATCTATCTATCTATCTCAGTATATTCATATGTGCGTCAGTTATCGCCAAATACTGGACCCTTACCATTTCTGATTCGGTCACATCGTTGTATCTCTAAGCAAAATGCATCGGCGTGTACATCTGTCTGTTTTCCTGCTAGAACGTGAAAGTCACGTTTTTTTGCGGCCACGTGTTGGCGAGGAATCTTTAATCTCCTTGCTTTGCAAGGAATTACTGAATCTAACAAATAGAAATAAATAAAATCAACGTAGCAAAACAGGACAATGGACAGTGCACGTGTTTCTTTCAACATTTCCAGTCTTAATGAGGTATCGCTAAAGATTGAGGGTGCACATTTTTACAAGTTTACACAATAATCAGTTTCGTTAATTTGACAAAACACACGTAGTAGGACAAATGAGAAGACTGCAGGGCCACAACTAGACCTTGATAAAAAAACAAATAAGTAGACACACCAGTTGGTAGTCTAAAAGACATGCAAGTGTATATTTAAGTTAGCTTTGACAAAATACGCGTTGTAAGCGAAAAAAAGATGTTTCGCTATCAGTTCTCATTGACAAAATACACATAAAAAGAGAAAGAAATTGTGTCTCACGATCAATTTCCATTAATAAAATACTTGTAATAATAAAAAATGATATTTCACTATCAGTTATGTTATAAAAAAGCGTATGGTTGCATGAAGAATTATGACAGAGGCAGATGTAAATTTATCTCGTTTATTAAATAAATACACACGGGTGGTTCACGAGTTTGGTTGTCCTTAATTATTAGCCGGTTAGCGGCATATGCTGTTAGGAATTTGTTCTAAGCTGACCGTTTGTATGTAATGTTCACCATGATATGTGGTTGTCCTGAGGACGAAGTTTGAGAGAAGAGGAAAAGGAACAAATATGTGTCGCTCGAAGAGTGAAGTGGGTAGTCGGTAGTTCTGTGATGTTTTCTCTTTCCTTCCGTACTAGTAATCGTAACGTTGACGGGCTGTTTCTTCTTTCTTCCTTGATGACAATGTGTAAAGAAAAAGGGAAAGGACTTGACGTGACGGTGATAGGAAGGTAAGGCAGTGGTGTTGCTGATCGACTAGCTGCGTAGCAGCCTGCAAGCCCTTCTGACGAATTCAACTTCCTCGGCGATTTATATAGCGAAACCAAAAAACCTTGCTAGATTTCCCGGATTTTGTTTCCAGGGTTCTCATTCTCTAATAAATATTTTCGCATATATGTGTGAGAAAAGAAGAAGTTTGTCGTGTTAGTTAGCGATCCGACTGTGCAGCCGTAGGCAAGAACATAACACTTCCATTTACGAACCAATCAAACAACGATATTTAGCAAGTAGAACTCGGAGCCTCTTTTGATGGGTTTCTGAGACAGAATGAAGAAATCCAATTCGAAGCCAAAATTGTATGTGTGCTACGCAGATTTTGAGTTTTTTCTGTAAGTGACTGTCAATCTGAGGAGATATGACATTCAGTTGTATAACAGTTCCCATTTACAAAATACGCGTAATATCAGGTAATATATTACAAATGAAGTACTGGTTTTGTCTTTTACTAACATATCGTAAATCTTATTTCAAAGTATGAAATGTAGTACTGTGTTAAGTAAATATTAATTTTCAGCATTTGTTTTAAGCCAACTAGTCACTGATTTTCTAACAGGTGAGGAACACAATTCATTCTTATCGGATTATAACGATCATATTTGCAGAAATAACGGTTTATCAATGAAAATCTGCTGACATAGGCGAACTTATAGGGCCTTTTATCATCCCTGGTTGATTTTACAGACACTAAACCAGTAAGGCTCACCGTCTCATTCTAAGGATAATTGACAGTAATTTGTTATATGCAAAAATTGATTGTTAATATATGATTTTTAGAAAGCTTTCCTTTTTGTATATATTTATAAGTCCATCATTCGTTCTTACTTAAGATATTGCTACTCCATCTGGTCTGGTGCTTCTGCTATATAATTACATAATCTTGATAAAATTCAGAGAAGAATCTGTATTGTTATTGGTACAGACCTGGCATCTCGGCATCGGTCTCTTTCTCACCGTCGTAACGTAGCTTCCCTGTGCATTTTCTATAAATACTTCCATGGTAATTGTTCTGATGAACTTTCCGCTTTGGTACCTAGACTTTATGAATTTAACTACAGTAACAGATTGACGGCAAGCTCTCATCATTTCAATGTTGAAATTGCTAGTTGTAAGCGTAAGTTCTATGCTAATAGTTTCTTCAATTGCATTTTTCGCTTTTGGAAATCTCATCTGGCTTCTTGCTCCCGAGTCAATATTGAGCTTCACAAAATTAAATGCAATGTCAATCATTATCTTGCTTTTTTAAAGCTTGTACTTTAATTGTGCTCTTTCTTTAAAAGTAATTTTTCTCATATAATTTTGCGTCATAGTGGTTTTATTACCTTGCCTGGGGTAAAATGGTTTAAATCTATAGTTAATACGAGCTTTTTTTTGTTTAGTTTATAATTAATATGGTATTTTTATAAACTTATAATGAATAATTGATTTTTTTACAGTGATGTTCACCTTTATAAAAGTCCCGAGAGCCACTCGTGGTAGAGAATTACTGAGCAAGAAGTGCTGTTTAATAGGTTAAGTAAGGAAGATTGCTCCTAGACTTGAACAGGTTAAAATTGTACTAATAGGGAAAATACCCTTTTAGGATTCGTTTCTACAAAACGGCGATCCATGAGAAAAAGCTGCTCGGGTGGAACTTACATCTCACCAATGGAACACGAATGGAATGAGGGAGGATTTTACTGTGTGTGTGGCAAAGTAGATCTTACATATATTACATATATTGTCGATATATATTATTCAGATACATACATACACATTATATATGTGTGTGTGTGTGTGTGTGTGTGTGTGTGTGTGTGTGTGTGTGTGTGTGTGTGTGTGTGTGTGTCATAAGCCCGCATATAAATATATATTTTTTGTATATGGCAATTTTCTAAGCGTATCTTAGATGTGACACAAGTCCGAATGTATGGGTCATCTCGTGATAATCAAACTCACAACTGAGTCGTAATCGTTTTAGCGAAACATGCTTGCTAACCATTGCACCACGTCGAGATGTCCATTGTGCATGTATATGTAGCATATAACAGACACAGAGAATATATGTTTATATGTGCGTGTAACACACGCAGAGTTTGAGAATATGTGCGCCTGTAAAACATGCATAGTATATGTGTGTATAAGCGTGGGCATAAACACCCACGCCGTATATTTATCTACAAGTGTGCGTATATCAAATGCGCAGAATATATTTGTTTATAACACACGCGCACAATATGTGTACATTTTTGTGCATATAGCTCATGCACACATAAACTATATGTGTGCGTATGGCACATGAACACACATACGCATAATGTGTATGGGTATTCTGCACATAGTTACAAATGCGTATACCCTGTGTGTATTATATTCATACACTGAGATGAATTTTCCCCCAAATTTCCAACAGATGAGAGAAAGAAAAAAAACTAAATACATTTCAGTCGAATCTAAAGATATGCATTCCAAGCTGGGAGCGATTTTTAAACTCGAATGTGAAAGCCTACAACAACTATAACACTAACAATAAAAGCAGGAAATTAATTACCCAGCGTTATTTGAAGGCCATCAGTATCGTTCTAGGCCATTTAGCGCCGTCCAGTTATAGCTCTGACGGTCGGGGGTGCTGCTCTAGACGTGGACTCACGACGGAAAGAACGCAAATTCCCAAGAGTGTTTGCGAAGTGCGGTACTTACAAAAGTCTGAATCTCTTCCATATGTAATAAATCCTTTTATGTCTGACTTTTGTTTTATAAATGAGAGACAGATTCGTTTTCTTTTATATACACTTCGGAATACAAGATTCTTGCTTTTCCCTTCCGAAATTATTGCCATTAACCTTATTATTATAAACTGTGTGCAAAAATCTCCAGCGTTTGTTACAAAAGAAACGGTTATCTAACGAGTATTTAATCACAAATTTTCAAAAAACTTTTGCACCCTCATCCAGTACTGAGTGTATTCATCCCTGATACCCCGACTAACTTTAAGTTTGCTACTAGGATGTGAATTGTGGTTATCGGCTCGGAACGAGAACTCAGAGTTCGAATTCCAGTTGAATTCCTTGCATTCACTTATGCACAAATACCATTGGAAAAGGTATTAATCCGCCTCTTCCCTTCAGTTATGGGGTAATAACAGAACATCTTGGGTTCTATAGCCTTAGCTGGCAACCAGATAATGCGGAAAGTAATGGCAACTTACTACGGGATAACCTTCTGCCCAGTCAGTCATGTCTCTTTCGAGACATGATCGCCCAAGCGTGTATCACGTATGGCCTTTAACTAAATGATTGAGTAGAATGGTACCAATAAATGGTTCAGATCTAACCCGTTAATTTGTGAAATAGTTAAATTTAACCGTCACTCCTCGGGGTATTTTCTTGTACTTTCCGCTTGTAGAACTCTTTTCTGTTTACTTGCTTACTATAATCTTCAAAAATTTAAATGCAACGTCAGTTGCCATCTTATATCTTCTTGAATCGCGTCATCTTTTGTTCTTTGTTTAATCTTCTCTGTAGTCATTATTTTTTCTCATTTTTACTCCCAGCGACCCCCTACGCACTAGTGGCATTCTCGCATTGCTTGGGTTGAATTGAAAACAGACTTCGGATGATTACGATTTTCCGTCCTCGTTACGTGACCTGCTCAACTGCAGATTAATCTTTATCAGTATATACTCAGTTTTTGTAACACTAGTTGACTTAAAGATGTTTTTCTTAATGAGGACCTCACTCCAGGAGAAAAGCGTTCGGACTTTAACGCTAAAACAGTTACCCTAATAGACGCAAAAGATGAAGATATATAGCCAAGGATTCGTTACCAAGTAAAAAATTGTGTTGCATGACAGCATTTTTATTTAACTAAATTTTCACCCAATACAGGATCCACTTAAAATAAGGAGTGTGATATAACAGTAAGAAAGTGTTATAACTAGCCAATCTAAAATTATTTATAAATGGAACTTTGTCTCTGTGTGTGTCTGTGTGTGTGTGTCCGTTACCTATAGACTCCGAAACGGCTGAACCGATTTTCTTGAAAATTTACACAGTTGTACTATAAGCGTCTGCGAGTGTTCTTAGCTAGGTTTTGTGTTGAGGTGCCCCCAATAAATATCAAAAATTGATAATCGAAAAAATCGAGTTATAGAAAAAGGTGGTCCGTTTTTAATCAAATTTGACACACTCATAGACAAAGACATAAGAAAAGATATTCAGAAATTTCAAGCTTTCAGTTCTTACAGTAGTGCAGAAAATTGATAATATATATATATATATATATATATATATATATATATATATAAGGCAAGATGTTTGTGTGTGTGTCTGTTTATCTGCCTGTATGTCTGTAGTTTTTCAGCCCTTTTATTTTAGTTTTTGCTTCGGGTTTGGTTCTAAGTAGGTATAATTGTAGTACTTACTCTCAGCCATGATACCATTTACTCAGAGGACTTATTTAGCCTTCAAAATTCATTTTGCGACGAAAAAAACTTATTCAGAAGTTTCAAGGTTGCAGTTCTTACAATAGTGCAAAAAATTTGATATCGATACCAGGAAATCAAAATTTGACTTACATCCATTCATTTTTCTTTCAGTCTACAGTTTCGCTTTAACTGGAAACAACCATTGGTTTTTAGTCTTTCGTGCCAACGTCCAAAGAGTCTGAGTTCTAGGACCATGGATTAGTTTTAAAGCTTTCATTACGCCCGAGCAACGTCGGGCTATACTGCTAGTAACGATTATAAAATAATGTCTCCACTAACTCAAAGAACACTCTATCAGAACTCTCTCTCTGAATTCTGTATATTTACCCAAAATCTCCCCACTGAAACTGGATGTGGCACAAGGTGGAAACTTAAGGAACCCGAGCGCGTATATTTGGACTAATGGTTAAAATTTACCCAGCCCCTACAACCGTGTGATCTGGCACTTTGCATTACCTATTTTTCTCAGCCGAGTCTCTGTACGCAGAGCCAAGACTGAGTGGTACTCTGTCCGATGACAGAAAGATTGACAGTTGCGAGCGTTCTCGGAACTATAGATATTTACTCAAAGTCTTTCCTCAGATGCGAGATCTGACACAATGTCGAGCTTTTAATGTGGAGCGTACTTTCGGCCAAAAATTCCCCAGTCCCCATATATACGTGATCGGACATTTCTATTTTTTTATTATTTTTTTTTTTTATCTCTGCCCGTAGGCATAGCTTCGAGTGAGTCGCTCTCTGTCAGAAGACAAAGATTTTTACAAGTAATAGTTCTCTCAGAACCCTGGATATTTACCCTAATTCCACACATTGAGACAAAATATGACACAAGGTCGGGCTTTACGTGGGTAACCGAAACGCGGACACTCGTGCCAAGGTTCAAAATTTGTCGAGCTTTACATACGCGGAATAGGGGACTTAGCTAGTCTATTCTTCTCAGTGGAATCTATGCCCGTAGTTGCTTTCTACCCGAAGACAGAGATCCTGACAGGTGCGAGTTCTCTCGGAACTCTTTATCCAGTATACGCACAATAACTTTTGTATTGCTTCTTCACACACTTTACCATGACTTGCTTTTGTCAAAGCTCTCTTAAAAGTTCCCAGAAAATCGTTTAGTTTGTCTGTTTGACCCTGGGTGATATAGCGGGGTAATAATCAAGAACATTTTACAAAATTCCTTAAATTCGTTAGCAGGGAATAGTGTACCGTTATCCGAGACTATGTCACCTGGAATGCCATATCATCAAACCGTTCATATACAAAATTCACTGTAACCATGGAAGTTAGACATTTTGAATTTCAAACCACTTAGTAAAGCTAACTACTACTTTACTTTAGATTTTCCCTAAAGGTAGAGACAGGTGAGAGTTTTTGCGTGCAAATTGTCACAGGAATAACGTCGTTTTCAATATTGCATTAATTGTTCAATTTAAACTGATAATGCAAAGCGTAAAAGCTGGATCTTCTTCTATGTATCTTGAGAAAATTCAAAGGAGAAGCTGTAGTCATCAGTCTAGACTGACATCTTGTGGTTTTCTTCTGTCTTTTCATAGTAATTATTCCAATCTAATATGTACCTCGACCACATGAATTCACACCAAGCACTATATTAGCAACCAAGTCTCATGTTTTTACTGTTAAAATAGCTACACATAAGTTCTATTCTTTATATATATATATATATATATATATATATATATATATATATATATATTATCGTATTATTATATATATATATATATATATATATATATATATATTATCGTGTGGACCCAAGCAAGGCATTTTACTGCCACTGTTGTGCAGGCGGTTAAATAGAAGAAATGTTATGAGAAAGAGTGACAGGCTGCAGGGGGTGACAGGAAGAGAGTATGAGAAGGAAGAGAAGAGTTAGTGAGACAGGAGATGACTATTGACTTTACATTTAACTTCTTGGAGATTATAACAAGTATACGGAAGGGAATTCCACAGGCGGGAAGTGCGAGAAAAGAAGCTAATGGAGTAGAATTTGCGTTTACAATTTATCGGTTTCACAGTAAAAGGGTGGGACCTAGTTGTTAATCTTGTGGCTTGAGGAAATTCATACATGGGGGTACCAGTATGCTAAGTTCATCGGAGCAGAAACCGTGAAAGTATTTGTAGAAGAGACACAGGGAAGCCACACTGCGTCGGTGAGAAAGCGACTGTATCCTAGCTGCCAAGTCGGGATCAATCACATTACAGATTCTCCGTTGAATTTGGTCGAGGACACCGAGGTGGATAGCAGGAGCACCCGACCAGATATGGCAGCAATATTCAATGCACAGGCGGATGGTAGATTTGTATATGTGCAGGATTGTTTCGGACGGGAAAAACTTCCTGGCCCTACACAGAGAACCGACTTTCTTAGCAGCGAATTTAGCTATGGATTCTATATCGTTATTCCACTTGAGGTCTGATGTGAGAGTTAACCTGAGGAGGCGCAACGTTTTACTTTCAGGGCGAGAAGCCTGATCCATGCTAATGGGCGGGAGGTTTTTTTCTCTGCACTTCTCTCCTGCAGAACTCACTCTCGGTTTTTTCTTTCCCTGACACCTGCAATCTTCAAAAATTTTAAATGCAACATCAATCGCCATTTTCGTTTTGCTTGAAACCTGTTCTTTGATTATCATTTCTTCGCACTAAACTTATCTCGTTCTCTTTCGTTCTCAACCCCAGGCATCTTAGTGGCATTATTGTCTTGATTGGAGTGAAAGTATTTCAAAATTATAATAACCTGTAATATAGCATTTAGGCCAAAGCTTTCGTAACTTCTCTATATTTTTTCATATATGTACATTGGCGATGATGACTCATTACAATGTCCTTTCGTTTCTTGCTCTTAACAATTTTTTGCCATCTCTCCGAAACCTCACAACTAAAATCTACAAAATAGATACGTATGGCTGCTTTGTCGCTAAGATCATAATATCCTGATTTTAGAGGTTTGTTGATTTTCACATAGTGGCATATTAGCCCTGCAAATACTTCAATTTTTATAAATAGTACATTTGTACTAAGCTAAGCCTAGCAATTATAGTTATTATTATACATAAAAGTATAGAGAGAGAGAGAGAGAGAGAGAGAGCGAGAGAGAGAGAGAGGGAGGGAGAGATTCTGCGATATATGCATTACAATATAGGAATAAACTGAGTTCTTTCGGTAACTAGCCTGTGTGAATACTGCTTATATACAACATGTTAAAATGTCCTTCTCGGAATCTATGCTTAGGGGTTAGCGACTCCGACTGACACCAAATTGGTCGAGTTTCGATCCTAGCTAGAAGCAAGTGGATGTATCTAACCTCACTGATGAGCTGTGATTCATGTGTGATGTATGTGGATTAATATATATATATATGCGCATATATATATATATATATATGATGATTCTTGTCCTCATCTTTATTATCATGTTCATGTTCCTCAAGGACACAAGGCCCAGTGGAAAAAACTTGGTTAGACCCAGTGGTATGACCCAAAGAGTTGTGAGTTGAATACCTAGTTACAGCAACGGTGAACAAATAATTCAAAAAGCTGAGTTAAGGGGAGATAACTAAGACATCTGGAATTGGCATGGCTCATGAATCGAGAACACTATACCCAAGTGATTCAAGTCAAGATTTCTGTTCAAAATTCTTATCCAAATTCTAATGGCAATAAAAATGTGTAAAACAGTCCAAACAATACAGATGCATGTATGGATGTATGTATTATCATTTAACCGCAAGCAGGTCGATAATACTACTAGGTTGCCGGGGGTTAGAGCAAGTGAAAAAGAAGATTTTAGCGAGGAGAAGTGGAACAGAATTCTGGAAGATAGAAGATGGCAATTGATGTTGCATTTACATTTTTGAAGATTGTAAATACCAGGAAAGCCAGAAATCAGCAAGGAGTTCTATCAAATATTTCCTAAAAAGACGTTTTTATTTAATTTTTTCAAATTTAGTCTTGTCAAAATAGATTACAAACATTGTCTTCAGATATGAGCAGACGTCGTTTGAGCATATGTAAAAAAGAAAAATTCTTTTCAGTCTCTCTTTTATGTCGATCAGTTTTTATTTTGACAGTTTCCACCTGTATATCTCATCAATAATCGATTTCCTAAGGATGCATTTTATCTTTTAACGTTCATTTATTTGCGAAAGATTCTTCTTTTATATGCCTAATCATACCTAAGAATTTTGGTCTCCACAACTTCCTATCGTTTATTTCTCTTTTATTTTTACCATCCCTTTTTGATCGCGTTTTTTCATCCGTTTAAACAGACTCAGCAAGAAGATTACTGGCTGATTCACCTTACTTTTAATTTGGCTTATGAATTTTAAATTATTTAGTTCCTTTTTTCCTCATTATAGTAGTGGATGTGCGTTGTAGTGCATTGGATATCGGCTTGGAACGAGAAATCGGGGAGCCGAGTTCGAATTCCAGCTGAATTCATTGCATTCACTTACGCGCAAATACCCTTGGGAAAGGTATGAATCCGTCTGTTCCTTCCAGTTATGGGTTAAATAACAGGATAGATTGGATTCTATAGCCTTGGTCGGCAACCAGTCTACCGCAGAAAGCAATGGCAACCTACTGCGGGATAATCTTCTGCTCAGTCATTCATGTCTCTTTCGAGACATGATCGCCCAAGCGTGTATCACGTATGGGACTTAACTAACTGACTGATAGTAGTGGTAATAGTAGTTGTTTCCGTATAATGAAAGATTTCCCATTTATTGACCGTGCAGCCAGTGCTGCTTTCGATTAAAATTTTAATTTTTAATTTTTTTTTAAAGCTAACAGGTTTCTCAAGTCCAGTAGCTGTAATCGGGTTTTATTCTTAACCTTTTATTTAAAGTTTTGTGGAATGTTAACATTCCACGCAATCAAAGATTATTATAAGAAATGCTAGCGTCTTTTGCGGTAAAATCTCACTGATTTGGAAATTCTTGCAAAAATCTAATAATTGTCGGGTTTTTATGAAAATATTCAGGATCTATTCACAAATAAATCAAATTATTTTAGAAATGTTTTTATTTAAGAAAATTTTAGTGGAAACATTTTTCATCATCTGTTACTGTTCTCACATATTTTATTTTCTGAAATTTCGTGCAATTCATTTTCGTATCGCTTTTTTCTATATTATAAGCAGAAAACCTTGGAGAATTCAAATTATTATGTTTATTTATTTTGTAAAACAGGATTACTTGTTACTGAAAATCTGCTTTAATCATTAAGCAGAAACATGTGCAATAAAAAATAAGACATTATTTAATCAGAAAAGCTTTTAATTGCTTTTATGAATAAAATTATGAATACTACTGTTGAGAAAAGTGTTCGATAGATTTTTACAAGAATTGATTTTATTTTTTAACTTTAATTAGAACAACTTAAAATCTTTTAAATCTTTTAAATTTCTGTATTAATTTGTACCGGTTAAGTGATACTGTTATTAAGTAAGTATTATATTTATATAAATGGAAAGACTTGCGACCCCAAAATTTTCCAAAAAGTTTGATTTTTTTTTTTTTTTGTATAAACGTGGCGATTTTTGTAAATGCGTCTGTACAAGATATTAGAAATAAGACCGGTAACTATAGTAAATTTAAATCCAAAGTAATTAAAAATCATTAAATAATTAGATTACAGAAAATATTTTCCGAAATTTTCTATGATTACAAAGCAGTTAAAATGTATATAAAATGTTGCTAACTTTATATAACACAAAAAATTTTACAGATATGTCTCTCGTAGAAAAAGAAATAGACAAACTTCCGGCCATCACTCAGACTGTCAGCATCTTAAATATGCACCTACCTTCGTTGTAAAAGAAATACATTTCAGTAGTATTTATACTGAAAACAAATAATTTTTGAAAATCAGGCGGCGGAAATCACTCATTTCCAAAGGAAAATATTCAAAAGTTCTATAATATAATGTTAATGAGCACTTTTTAATACAACTGCGTGCTGGCATAATTTAATTACGAGCCAGAACTAATTATATATATATATATATATATATATATATATATATATATATATATATATATATATAAATCCCGGTAAAGAAGACCCAAGTTGAGTTCCCTGGCATTTACTTTTTTATAAAAATTGCTCAATACAAAAAATATTGTAGAGCATAATATAATCATATAAGCATATAATTAAAAATACAAAAATATATTGCGACACGGAAATGTCTATGTTTCGAGATTTCTATCTCGTCATCAGGCAATGTTAGATGTTAGTTGTCAAAATGATTTTCATTTAAATACAAGAAACAATTGTTTGCTATTTATGTATGTGGGAAGACATAAAATTTATGTTTGTGTTCCTTTAAACCAATCCAGATTGCCTGATGACGAGATAGAAATTTTTAAACATAGAGATTTCCGTATCGCAATGTATTTTAATTGATAATTATATGATTATACGACTTCATATATATATATATATATATATATATATATATGTGCAGTGTTAATCATCAACTTCTACTTCCTTGAATCCTATTTAATTATTATACTCTTTGTTCCTTTTGCTCTCAATAATTTCTTGCGTTATAGTGGCTTCCATCGCCTTGCTTGGGGTGAATTTTTTTTTTTAATATAAGCGTAATGAAAAGCCTTCGACAAAAATATTTTAGCCACTTCAAAGGACAAAATGATCACAAGGAAAACATGATAATCTTGGACTCATATAAATATGCAAATCATCTGAAAATAGAAAACACAAACATCTCGACAATTAGAATAATCACTAACTAGACTAATCGCCTTTAAAAAATGTGCTTATTGCTCGCAGCTGCCTTTAAAATTTGAGAAACAAATCAAAATTCTTGTGGCTATGATTTATAGTTGTCATTACAGCACTGACATATTATGATAGACAGAGATTAAGAGCAGGACATACTGGAAATGACTTTCGAAGCGGACCACACAAGCAGAAAAAGAAAGCCCTGCGTATGCGTGTGTGTAATAAAGAAGTTGAAGATTCGCAAGTGTGAAAGGTCTTAGCTTAGATAAGAAATGACTTAGATACCTTAAGATGAGAGAGCGTGAAATTGTATTGGAAAAGATCAAAGTATAAAACGTCTTTGGTTCGCCTCAAGAGTTTGTTGGGAAACGGGAAGTCGGACAGCTAGAATTCTAAGAGTGAGAGAGAGGGGGGGGAAGAGTGACACATAAGTGAAAGAATGTTTTACGCTGGTATTAGAGATGAAGATGAAGAGTGAAAGTGAGAACATGGGAAAGCGCAAAAGAAGAAAGAAATGGTAAGGCGGAACAGAAAAAGATTTGAAGAAGTAAAAGTGGGGAGTGAGAAGCGAGAAGGAAAGGCTGAAATTATGGGAACTGCAGAAAAAGTAAGAAAACTGAGATTTGGAAATTAATAAAATTAGAAATTAAACAAAAAAACAAGAAGAAAAATATAGAACTAATTTACAGAGGAAAAGAAAGACAGAAATAGAAAAATATAGAATGTGATATCTGTAAGAAAGAAGGAAAGAAAGAAGAAAAATACAGAAGGAAATATAAGTAAGGAGGCAGCACAAGAATATTGAATGAACTAGCAAAAAGGAAAAAAAGAAGGAAGGAAAGAAAGAAAGAGAGAAAGAAAGAAAGAAACACAAAAATACAGAATGAATTAACAGAAAGAAAAAGAGATTTAAATATGCAGAAAAATATAATAATTTACAGAAAGAGAGAGCTGATTTTCTATGCACCGCTTAGATATGGTATAAGGCCAAAAGTATGGGCTTACCCAGTGAGGATTGAACTAACTACTCGTTTGTAATAGGTTCGTAGCAAGATAAGCCTGCCTACCATTACACCACGCAGAGGTTCCGCCGTATTAGTGAGGGAGTGAGTTTTGTTTAACGGCATATCAACACCTCAGTGGGTTATTTAATGCCAAATAGATGGGGTTTAAGGTATTTTTTAATGTTCAGTTATAGTGAGTAAGTTGATGTAGTCAGATTTTGATGAAATTTTTTTATCCTTATTATTATTATTTTTATTTTATTTTAGAAAACTGAAGACATCTTCCAGTTTTGTATTAAAAAATGTGTTGCTGGTAATAATTTTTTTCTTAAAAAATGTGCTATGGCAATAATTTTTTTCCTTTAAAAATGTATTGTTGGTAATATTTTTCCTTCGAAAAAGTATATTTTTCTATTAAAGTCTGTTTTATGTATATATTTCTCTAAAAGTCTCTTTTTATGTATATATCTCTATAAAAGTCTATTTTTATACTTTTGACTCCAGTTTAGGGACAGACTATTTACTCATAGTTGGGACCCTAACAGGTGCTACCACCCCACTGGGAACAACAGCAATTAGAAGGTGGTTCCATGCTCTTCACAACCTCCCAATCAGAGGCTTTGCTTCCGGATGTAGTTTATTGTCATACCCAACCCACCCCAGAAAGAGAAAGAGAGAGAGAGAGAGAGAGAGAGTGAGAGAGAGAAATATAAAATATACTATCAATCAAAAAGGAAAAAATGATGAAAATAAAGAAAGGAATAAAAGAAAGAAGGAAGGAAAAACAAAAAAATTAAAATGGACTAGCAGAATGAAACAAAAAGAGGGAAAAAGAAAGATTGAAAATATACAAGCAAATAAAAGAAAGAAAGAAAGAAAACAAAAATGTAGAATAAACTTTATATAAGAAAGAAAGAGAGAGAGATAAAAAACATAGAGAGAGAAAATATACTATCGGTGAAAAAGAAAGAATGTATGAAATTATAAAAAAATTAGTAAATACAAAAATATATATAAATAAATTAATATTTTATATATAAATAAATTAATATTTAATAATTGAACCGTGATACTATTTATCTTAAGTCAAAAATAATTTACCACAAGCAGCTAACACTGTAAGTTGACTTACCACAAGCAGCTAACACCGTAAAGTTGATTTAATTAAATTTCTGAAGACAAAAATAGAAATTAAACCGATAAAGGGAAACCGATAAAATGCAGCCGTAACTTCTACTCCAACAGTTTCTTTCCTCGCACTTCCCGACTGTGGAATTCTCTTCCAAACGATTGCTTCCCCGACGGCTACAATCTCCAGGAGTTTAAATGTAAGGTCAATAGACACCTCCTAACACACTAACCTGCTCCCATTCTATCAAACACTCATCCCATCTGCCCAACCCTCATCCTCGCTATCCTTACTCATCTGTCACCTTCCCCCTGACATTCCCTATGTCTAACCACTCCTTCACTTTACCTTCCCCTATGTAGCCCCATGCGCAATAGTGGCAGTGGAATGCCTTGCTTGGGGTGAGATGATTAAAAAAAAAGAAACTAGTAGAATAGAATATACAAAAATATATGATTGACACTTTTTCCGCTCTTCGGACTGTTGTCCTCATTTTTTGTTGCCATATTCACAACGTTTCGGTCATTGTATACTCCGGATCTTATTTTTCTGCAATTTCAAACTAAATCCTTTATTTCGTCTCCCAGTTTAGACATGGAAAAGGCATGGCACGTGAAACTAGAAAAATCTACAATATTGATGAAGACAAATAAAATGAGGAAAACAGTCCGAACATTGTAATTAGTGTAAATATTTAATAATACCACTTTTTAGAAATATAGACGAAATATATTATTCATTTACAGAAAGAAAGAGATAGAAAGAAAGAGAGAGAGAGAGAGATAAAAATCATAGAGAGAGAAAATATACTATCAGTGAAAAAGAAAGAATGTATGAAATTAAAAAAAATTAGTAAATACAAAAATATAGAATGAACGGGCAGACAGGCAGGCAGGCAGGTATGAAGAAAGAAAGAAAGAAAGAAAGAAAGAAAGAAAGAAAGAAAGAAAGAAAGGCAAAAATTTAAGTTACAATGAGGATATTGTCATGCCGTTAATGTTGTGCATTATTTGTAATTCGATCATAATTTGTGTTGAAAAAGACATTTTCTAGCTTTTAAGAACATAGGCGAGTTCGAATTCCAGTTGAATTCATTGCATTCACTTACGCGCAAATACCCTTGGGAAAGGTATTAATCCGTCTCTTCCTTCCAGTTATGGGTTAAATAACAGGACAGGCTGGGTTCTATAGCCTTTGCTGGCAACCAGCCTACCGCAGAAAGTAATGGCAACCTACTGCGGAATAATCTTCTGCCAAGTGTATTTCACGTATGGCACTTAACTGACTGACTGACCGACTGACTGACTGACTGACTGTATTTAAGCATTTACCCTCTTTAACCAAACTGAAAGATAATAACAGGTATAACTTTTTACTCAATGAGTAACAAATTAAAGTTTCTTTCGAAACTACCTCAGAACGTCTAAATAAACCTTTTTCATGCCTTATTAAATTGTTCAGTTTCTCTCGAAATTACGCTGCATGTATTTTAACTAATTTGCACATTTTCACTATTCCAGTTTCTTACTCCGGGCGAATATTTACCCTAAACTTGAATATTTTGGGAAGTTATTACCCTTTTACTAGCAATAATTTTTTAAAACATCAAAACTAGTCTAAACTCATCTCACTTAAAAATGAACATTTTGTTTGTTTATCTATCACCCTACTGCTATAATTTACACACACACACTCACACACACACACACACACACACACACACACACACACACGAGCTCACTCTCAAACATATGCAATAAACACAGAAAAAATTTAAGTCGATATTTTGCGTCACGTTTCTGTGAATTCAATAATTACTGGAACAATGCAACTTTTAACCTTTAAACTCGGCAGGTGAAGAGTCTCATCCCTTGTTCCCTGTTTAGGATGTGGTTTCCGGCTTTCTCTCTTCCAACCTTTTCATTCTTTTCTTTTTTCTTTTTTTCTTTTTTCAATTGGAGTAGATAGACTAAACTATCGCCCGGTTCACACTCCACCCTCGTCTATTGAACAGGTGAAGAGGCTCATCCCTTGTTCCCTGTTTAGGATGTGGTTTCCGGCTTTCTCTCTTCCAACCTTTTCACTCTTTTCTTTTTTTTTTTTCAATTGGATTAGATACACTAAACTATCGCCCGGTTCACACTCCGCCCTCGTCTATTGAACAGGTGAAGAGGCTCATCCCTTGTTCCCTGTTTAGGATGTGGTTTCCGGCTTTCTCTCTTCCAACCTTTTTACTCTTTTCTTTTTTTTTTTCAATTGGATTAGATAGACTTTGCTCGGGGTGATATGATTAAAAAAAATGAAGTTGTTGCTTAAATAGTTTATTAGATACTAGCAGTATAGCCCGCTGTTGCTCGGGTGTAATGAAAGCTTTAAAACTAATCCATGGTCCTAGAGCTCAGACTCTTTGGACGTTGGTACGAAAGACTAAAAAGTAATAGTTGTTTCCAGTTGAAGCGAAACCGTAGACTGAAAGAAAAATGAATGGATGTAAGTCAAATTTTGATTACCTGGTATCGATATCAAATAAGTTTTTTTCATCGTAAACTGAATTTTAAAGGCCAAATAAGTCCTCTGAGTAAATGGTATCATGGCTGACACTAAGAACTACAATTATACCTACTTAGAGCCAAACCCGAAGCAAAAACTAAAATAAAAGGGCTGAAAAAATAGGCATACAGGCAGATAAACAGACACACACACAAACATCTTGCCTTATATATTATCGATTTTCTGCACTATTGTAAGAACTGCAACCTTGAAACTTTTGAATATGGTTTCTTATGTTTTTGTCTATGAGTGTATCAAATTTGATTAAAATTGGACCACTTCTTCAATAACCCGATTTTTTCAATTTTCGATATTTATTGGGGGTACCTCGACACAAAACCTATCTAAAAAAGACTCGCAGACGCTTATGGTACAACTGGGTAAATTTTCAAGAAAATCGGTTCAGCCGTCTTGGAGTCTATAGGTAACGGACACATGTACACACACACACACAGACACACACACACACAGACACACACACACAAACAAAGTTCCATTTATAAAAAGGTGTAGATAAGTAATAATCTTCTTGTGTACATTTTGTTTAGATTAAACTGACTGCTTTCCGACTGCTGTTATATAAAACAACAGTTTTTCTTATATTTGGGTTTGCAAATCAGTGTTTCATTAAATATTAAGTATTGCTTTCAGAAATTGAAATGCAGAGTTGGATATGACTTGTACTATAGAGACATGCCTGCAAGTGAATGCAGGGCAACTGTGGAAAAGAACCCATCGAGAAATGAATTGCAATTTTTCTAGCAAAAAAGAAGCCAAGTAAACGAAACACCGACAATGTAAAATACGACTTGTCGAATTCGTTCAACGATTGGCTAATAATTAAATAAAAGAAATTTCATTACATAGTCTCGAAAATTGTAACACAAGAGGTTCGAGTTATATTCGTTGGCAACGTCTTCTCTAATTCAGAAAGAGGTTGCCAGTTTTCATCTACGATTGTCAGACGACAATCCCCCGAGCTCTCATTTCCCACTCCGTTTGTTCTCCCTGTCTTTCTATATCTTTTACTCTATCTAACAATTTATCTACTTCCTGCTCTATCAGCCTAGTTTTCTGTCCCGTGTCCTCTCGTGACTCGGCTTTGTTATTTGCAAAACTAAATTCCTGATTTGCTGAAGCAATTTACTCCTTACCCAGGCTGACACTACTGCAAGCGAGCGAATCGTGATTAAATAATTTATTTGTGAAAAGATTGTAAAACGTGTTCACATTTAAATAATATCGAGTCAGTTGGTTGATTAGTTGTTTAGTTTCGCAAAACGTGAGAATGATGAAGTAAAGTTTTGCAATAGAGCGAGAAAATGAAAAAAAAAAATAATTAAAAACAAATACACGTTCTGCCGAACAAACGGAATAAAAATCCCGAAGAAATGACTTGAAATTATTTATAATACAACACTTGCAACTATATCATTATGTTATTTTCTTCATATTTATATAGTTTCAAGATCGATATGAGTCAGCCATGAAGAAACAAGGATAGGCTTACTTTTTATTTTTATTTTATTTATTTAGAAAATTAATTCCCACAAATGTTATCGATTTTCTATATTTTGCGATGAGACTCGATTTATCGAATTGTTCTTTTCGGTAATTAATTCTTAATTCATTTTTACAATGCACAGTATAGTTGTTCGGTTCACAAGCCTGTAAAATCGCCAACAAACCGTATTCTTCAGTATTGAGAGCAGTGAAATTTCTTTCTTGACACGAAGTAGAAGATTTTCGTCGTCACCAAAATGGTGACGGCCTGAAAAACAAGTTGAAATTCCACAATACATTTTTTGTGAGATGTACTAATTACAATGGATGTGAGTTGTGATGCAGTGGATACCGGCTCGGAAGGAGAAATCGGGGAGCCGAGTTCGAATTCCAGTTGAATTTCTTGCATTCACTTATACACAAATACCCTTGGGAATGGTATTAAGCCGTCTCTTCCCTCCAGTTGTGGATTAAATAATAGGACAGACTGGATTCTATAGCATTGGCTGGCAACCAGTCTACCGCGAAAAGCAATGGGAACGTACTGCGAGATAACCTTCTACCCAGTCAGCCATGTTTCTTTCGAGACATGATCGCCCAAAGCGTGTATTACGTATGGCACTCAGCTGACAGACTGACTATTTACAATAGAAGTCGTATTTTACGAAGCTTTCCTTGTCTGCAAGAAGACCACTTCCTATGAAAAAAAGAGGGATACAATCGAGGTGGGTACTTCCAGATGAAAAAAAAAGACTAATATCTACTATATGACTAGTATAAACCTGATATATATCTGCTTTATTACTCAGTTATAAACAAGATCAAATGCAAGAAAAATCTTATGACTGAATCTGAGTAAGCCTTTTAAACATAAACGCAAACATGATATTATGTCTACCTATCTTCATGTGCGTTGTGGCGCAGTGGATATCGGCTCGGAACGAGAAATCGGGGAACCGAGTTGAATTCCTTGCATTCGCTTACGCGCAAATACCCTTGGGAAAGGTAATAATCGGTCTCTTCCCTCCAGTTATGGGTTAAATAGTAGGACAGATTGGGTTCTATAGCCTTGGTCGGCAACTAAAATCTAAACTTATTTATAAATGGAACTTTGTCTCTCTCTCTCTCTCTCTCTCTCTCTCTCTCTGTGTGTGTGTGTGTGTGTGTGTGTATCCGTTACCTATAGACTCCGAAAAGGCTGAAACAATTTTCTTGAAAATTTACACAGTTGTACTATAAGTATCTGAGAGTGTTCTTAGCTAAGTTTTGTGTCGAGGTACCACCAATAAATATCGAAAATCGATAATCGAAAAAATCGGGTTATACAAGGAGTGGTCCGAATTTGATACACTCATAGACAAAGACATAAGAAACGATATTCAGAAGTTTCAAGGTTGCAGTACTTACAATAGTGCAGAAAATCGATAATATATCTGTAAAAATTTTCATTACACCCGAGCAACGCCGGGCTATACTGCTAGTATTATATATGCATGAAATATTATTCGTAATGTTCAGTTATAATTTATATATTCATTCGTTTTGTCTCTTTTGCTCTCTTTTTCTGATACCATTATTTCGACATTGGCACTGCGTCTTGAAAAACGACATAAACGTCCCCGATACTACAAACTATTACAGCAAGCATATTTCAGAATTGAGGATTTGGTTTAAGGGTCTATAGATAACAACATAAGAATAGAGAAACTTTTATTTCAGCTAAATTATTAATGGATATATGTATAGCTACATACGTTATGAATCAACCTATTGCAGGTGGGAATAAAGAGGTAGAACACGTTGATCGAACTAGTGGTGTGAAGACACGAAAACGTAACGCCAATGTAAACCTACACCAGGAGAAAATATATCTATATTTAATCTATACCCTCTTCAGATAGACAGAGATATAGATATGAAGCCCGCATGCGCAGCTGCAGCAAACAGTCCGTAGTCTAAATGAAAATGTATTTATTTTACACAAAAAATATTTGATTTCAATATGATGTCTATCGTTGTCAATGCTCAGAACACAACGTTTCTCAATTAAACATATAGATCGCATATTCAAGCACATATACGCACAAGTATTTAAAAAATTACATGCTTTCAATTTGGTAAATAATTTATATATATATATATATATATATATATATATATATATATATATGGTGTATGGGTAGGTATTTGAAGGCTATCACAATGCGCTTAGTATAATGAAGGAAGGTAAATAAGGTGTTGGGTATTCACCCGCTATCACGTTAACAAAGATGCGAAAAAGCCAAATCTTACTATCACGCACACACACACACACACATATATATATATATATATATATATACCATAAAGAAACACAGACACACATACATGCATTAAAACACTTACAGGTATACACAGACACATACTCACTACAATTAACGACAGCAGTAGCAGCAAAAGAGGACCATTCGTCTAAAGGCAGAGTCCACAGTAGACGGGCGTGAAATCAAGCTCTCCTATCATTCTAAAGATGAACTTCTGATCTCAAAATATTAATGAATACTAAATAGGTAATACATCTTATATACACAATGCTTCATGCAAATTACAAAACTCTCATATAAATATATATATATATATATATATATATATATATATATATATGTATATGTATGTGTGTATGTATACATATATATGTATATATACATATATATATATTGATACACTATATATATATAATTAAATAATTTTACCTATGAGATAAACTTAAGAAAAATTCGTTAATATTATTTTACGGCATATACAAATCTTTTAAAGATACAAGCTTATGGTGAAGTGGATGAAAAGAAAGGGATTTGGTTGGTGCAGCTTTAGTGCAAAGAATTTGTCACTTTAACTGAGCAAATTCTTGCCCACTTCGAACTTTCGAGAAGACGCAGTTATTTTGCATTCACTCATATACATATTATATATATATATATATATATATATATATATATATATATATATATATATAACTATTACATGGCTCATACTGATTATGAAGTGTTTAAAACAACAGAAAGACTACTAATCTAACCAAGGTACATTGATATTTTTTTTTAAAAATGGTCGGATTTATAAATCTAAAATCAATTTAAAAAAGAACTCTACAACAAAATTTACATAGAAATTCGTGCTTAATAACAACAATATCATTCCTTGACGTTGATAGACAGCCAAAATCCAAAGGTTTTACCACTTATCCGTATTAAACAAAAGCACCAGTACGAACTCATGTATTCTAAATTTTGATAGCCAATAATCTGAAATATGTAAAATATCAATGATAAAAAAACTTTCTAAATAGAACATACATAAATTATTTTTACAATAGAATATTTCTAAGCGAAATAAAACACATAAAAGAGATATTAGTTAACAATAATTTATCAACTACATCATCGATAAACAAAAAAGCGTCTAGAGAATCTTACACAAACGGTGCACACTGAAGGCACGAGAGACAGAGATAAAACAATTATTATTACAAAAAATACTATACACGATATCAACTTAATTTACTGAAACCAGATGCACAATAATTACAAGCAAAATTAATTCGGCATACGATGAATAATTGAAAACCATATTTCTGCCATAAATCCCCAAACATATGTAAAACTTATAATGTACTAGCATTATAGCCCGGCGTTGCTCGGGTGTAATGAAAGCTTTAAAACTAATCCATGATCCTGGAGCTCCGACTCAGCCTAAAGAATATTTGTGTGAAGGTTGGTGACAATCGAATAAAAATTGTGGATTTGTATAAAGGACATACAGACAGATAAACAGACACACACACACACACACACACACACACACACACACACAAGTCTTGCCTTTTATATATATGTATTATCGATTTTCTGCAATATTGTAAAAACTGCAACCTTGAAACTTCTGAATATTGTTTCTTATGTCTTTGTCTATGAGTGCATCAAATTTGATTAAAATCGGACCACTCCTTGTATAACCCAATTTTTTCGATTATCGATTTTCGATATTTATCGGGGGTAGCTCGACACAAAACCTAGCTAAGAACACTCGCAGACGCTTATAGTACAAATGTGTAAAATTTCAAGAAAATCGGTTCAGAGTCTATAGGTAACGGACACACACACAGACACACACATATACACACACACAGACAAAGTTCCATTTATATATAAGTTTGGATTAGATGAAGAAAATAGCAAATAGTAATCTTCGTTGTTACAAACCTATGAACTCTAATCTAGCGATGATTTATATAGTCTATCAATTGCATCACCCGATAAAATGTGCTTATTGTCCTGAATCAGTTATCTAAATTGGTCATGCCACTACCTCCTTGAGCCGGCACTTCACGTGACATTTATCTGGCCAAAGTGCTTTAAAATGTTTCCTAACATCCATAATTTATAACAATGCATAAGCAAAAGTCTGCTCGATAACGCAAGCACCCAAAATAGTGATTTAAAACATCCTGCTGTGAAAGTGGCCCTTTAAATAAAAATATGGCATCCAGTAAATATCTCACCACATTCAATAGACGAAACGGTGAGATGAAATTTTTAAATAGAAGGATGCAAACTCGAATTCTAGCTACGTTCAACTCGCCAGGCACAAAATAAATGCTACTAATATCTAAAACAGCAAGAAAAATACATCTTAAACATAGAAGCATAAAAATAAAATTGCAACACTTGAAAAGAAACCTTGAAAATAATTAAAATGTCCCCATTTGTTGTCCAAATCTTGCAGTAAAGCAAACATTTTTCTTTAAACATTTCTCAAACATTCTTGAACATTTAAGCTGGTAGAAAAAAAATCAAAACAAGTTGAAGGAAAATTTTCCTTTAAAAGTAAAAGTATATATATATGTGTGTGTGTGTGTGTATGTGTGTGTATGTGTGTGTGTGTATATATATATATATATATATATATATATAGTGAGAGAGAGAGAGAGAGAAAGAGAAATAAATTCGATGGATAAATTGTTATCATATTTTTTTAACTTCGCACGCGCGTGTTTGGTTTTGGTTTTTACGACTTCAGTGTACAATAGGGCAACTTGGGCACCGTCTCCAATAAAAAAAGAGTTCCATGAAGCAATTAACACCGCCAGAAAGCTTGTTCCAGTGTCAATATGAGGGCAGTGAAGAGGATTCTAGAAGAGTTTGGTGAGTATAATGATGATTACGAAGGTACGGGTGCCCAGAAAATTACCTCTGATCGTTCTGATAAGAAAATAACTTTCAAATTTGTTATTCAGGGCTTCAGACTCAACGCATAGGCTTACACCAAGTGCCTTGAGGAGGTAGAGCTGCCTTGGGTCATGATAGTAAATGCTGAAAGGTTCTGTGTCCTACAAAAGGACTTAGCACTATGCCATACAATCAGGAGAATCCAGTTGTGGCTACCAGGCACACATCATCTTTTGCATCTGGCCACCTAACTCCGCCAGACCACCTTGATTATTATGTGTGGGGCGGAGTTGAGCGGGAGATCAACAAAACATTTTGTAACACCAAAGACAAACATAAGGCAAGGGTTACGACAGCATTCATTACCTTCAACAAGGGGATCATCCAGAAGAAATTGATAAGATTCCGAAGTCATTTGGCGGTTGTGCTTGAAGTCAGTAGTGATTTTACTGGATAAATTTACACTTTAGTTTTTCAAAATATTTTTGTGTAATTTTGGTAAATATATCTGTTACAATTTATGTTTATATACACTACCGGCCATAAATATTTGGTAACCCCAGTGTTTTTAAAAATGATGTATTTAGTAATATTTTTAGTATTTATTACCAAGTGCATAATTGTAAATGAAAAAAATGGTTCTTTTGTTAATACTGCACAATAATATGTGCTTCAAATGAATTTTTAAAAATTTAATAATTACCTGTGTTGCAGTTTCAGCAATGAAAGAATGAAGAAAATTTAGAGTGATTCGAACGAGTTCATCTTTGCTTGCTTGCCTTGTAAAATTTTGCAAAGTAATAATAGCAAAAGAATCATTCTCTTTTCATTTAAATTGTCCACTTGGCAATAAATACTAAAAATAGTATGAAATACATCATTTTAACAACTGGGGTAGCCTAATAATTATGACCTGAAGTGTATCTCTCTCTCTCTCTCTCTATATATATATATATATATATATATGTGTGTGTGTGTGTGTGTGAATATATATATATATATATATATATATATATATATATATAATTTTGTATTTGAGCAGTAATGACTTTTTACAACTTTCATTTAAGACGGCTGACAAGATACTACCATTAAGCTTTTTATTCAGTTTTTTGTGTTTTTATAAGTGTTTTATTTATGCTCATAAAAATACTCATACGAGCACAAGAAAAATTTAATAAAATGTTCCCATTACCTTATATATATATATATATATATATATATATATATATATATTTCGTATGAGTGAGTTGCATAATTTTATCCGTCACACAAATTGATTTTCTAGTCTGCATGTGTGAGTGATGCGAAATTTCAAGTCACTTACATATGTCGATAAAAAAATACAGGCCATTTCTTTTCCGTTTTGATGCGGTCACAGCTTCATGCCAATAAATTTTTCATCATGTCCCAAGAGGAACTCAACCCTTCCTCTTTGAAAATTTAAATTATTGCCCAGCGGACCGTCCTGAATTGAGGCTAGCGGAAACTTTGAAGCAATGCCGTTTCCATATTTTTTCCTTTCTTTTATCTCTTTTCTGTGTGTGTTGGGGGTGGTGTAAGGTTTGGCAAAAGTTAACCATCACTTTCTTTGTTCTATTCAGAAGAAAGAAAATCATGCTTAGCTTGAAGGTGGACGAGGAAGCCGGATGCCAAGGTCATGTTACCCGTTTTGCGAAGAAATTTGAAGAAGTAGCCGGTGAATTTCCAGGTATACGTTGACTAGTTAACATGTGCGTTGTAGAACAGTAAGTATCGGCTCAGAACTAGAAGTCGGAGAGTAGAGTTCGATTTTCATATGAATTCGTTGTATTCACTTACGCGAAAATAACTTTGGGCAAGGTCTCTTCCAGCTATGGGTTAAATAGCAGAACACATTAGGTTCTATAGCTTTAGTTGACAACCAGTCTACGGCAGAATGTATTGGCAACCTACTGAGAGGAAAATCTTCTTACCAGTCAGTCATGTCGCTTTCGAGACATGATCACCCAAGCGTGTATCACGTCTGGCACTTAACTGATTGACTGTTTTAAAAATGATCAAAATTATTAAATAGTTACAAATAATCAAAGGAAGGATAAAATTTCAAGCTGCACACATAAGGTTATTTTTCTGTAATTTTTATCCAGTATATTACTGCGATTATTTGCATTGTTCGAACTGTTCTCCTCATCTTTTTAGGAATATTCACGGCGTTCAGGACGTTTCGGTTGTTGTACGCACGTTGACTAGAATTTTAAGATGAATCTTTTATTTCGATCACTAGGGTAGATTATTCTCGTTCTATGAGTTATGCCACTTCCGGATGTATAACTATATCCATTTAACTCAACTCTCTATGTTTATACTCGATACTACTGTCGCCAGATATTGAACTTACAACTCTTTGTGTCAAGTCACTGGATCCAACGTACGCTTTCACCAACTGGGCTCATATAACAATCTTGGTGTTTGTAATTGGTTTTCTCCAGCACTGCGTATTACTGGTCCCCACATTGTATTCATTTCTATGTTTGAGCGGTTTAGGACATCAGGAAGTGGCTTATATGTAACGGTTAGTGGGTAGGCAGTAATGGTCATGTTTAATATTATTCTAGAAGCTATTGAGTTTGAAACATTTTATTTGTCTACCACCCACATATTAACTGGTAGGTAACAATAGGCATTACCAACTATAACGAAACATTAACCAGCATATTTATAAATATTCAAGCCAAAACATAACACACATGACCTGAAAATTGCGTTTAATCATGAAAGTGGCTATTGTCGCTTGGTTTTCAGCTCAAAGAGCACTTTTATATTTACATACGTTCTACCTCTGGTATTGAGCACTTTTATTTATAAATATAGCATACATTAAGATTTTTGTTTTTCGTTTTTTACATTAAAGTTACTCGAATCCACAGACACGTTAAGAAGGCCGAAAAGAACAACGACTGAAACGTTGTCACAATAACAAAAGAGTGGAGGACATTAGTCCAATTGTAACTAATGTAAATAGAGGTTTTACTGCCTAACACTTTTTCATTAAAAATATGAATATTGATCTCACTATGGAAATACCAAAAATCTGTCGTTTTCTGTAGAGATCTACAGCCGAATTTTCTCGATTTTACAAAATACATATATTACACTTCAGTCAGTTAGTTAAGTGCCATAAGTGATACCCACTTGGGAGATCATTTCATCAAAAAGACATGACTCTCTGGTCAGAAGATTATCCCGCAGTAGGTTGCCATTGCTTTCTGTAGTTGACTAGCTGTCCACTAAGGCTATAAAACCCAGTCTGTTCTGTTATTTTAACCTATAACTGGAGGGAAGAGACGAATTAATACCTTTCTCAATAATATTTGTGCATAAGTGAATGCAAGGAATTCAATTGGAATTCCAACTCGGCCCCCCGATTTTTCGATATCCACTGTCCAACAAAGCACATCCGTATATTACACTTAGTGTAATCTATTGGCCAATGGCTAGCAAGCTACTCTCATAAGTAGTTCGGTGCTCATTGAGTGTTTTATACTTACGACCATTTACCCAACTAACCTAGATTTATAATAGCCAAAAGCATGCAGAATATTAATTTTTATTATGGAAAAGAAGTTTTCGGTCAAGTATTAAAATATTGATTTGCATATATTTTTAGTGCCATATCCCTTCAAAACTTTAATCTTCACATGTTGCTTCCCTTATTGTGTGTAAGTTGCCATACATTTTCCGGGAAATCTCCTTGATGTAGTGAATATGCATATACCTTGGTCTTTTCACTCACAGCAATAAGATTGGCTGGTGTCAGCTAAAAATATAGACTGAGGCAAAGACGCCGAAGACTACGCCTATTGGAACGCCTATTGACTACATTTATGGCATAAGCCTATGCCTACGCCATAGCATACTGCATACGACTACGACGAGTACCAGTCCATTATGGCTACTTGCTAGATTATCCTACCCGGTTACATTGCCAAAACCACTTAGCTACCTCGAATAATATATATATATATATATATATATATATCCCTTTCTGGCACATATCACTCCTCAAGGAGGAAGAGGAAAATTTAAGCAACAGAAATGTGGGTCTACAGAAAGATGCTGAGAATACCATAGACAGAACATGTCAGCTAAGTTTAAGCTAAGACATTCATACTTAACCTCAGGAAGAGTTGGATTTCTAGGGAACCATCTTTAGGCGATATAATTAAAAGAAATTTACTGAGGTTTAAATATTACAGGACATTGTGACGAGCCATGTTCAACAACGTTCTATAGATATACGGTATATAGAAGTTTTAATAAGGTAATAACAGATGTTCTGCACTAAATTTAATTCCACAAGGAACCTTTGTTCTAAGAGAAATTTATATGAAAAGACACCACTCTCTACTAGTATCACTCAAACATATAGTAGGCTTTGCATTCGATATCACACTACAGCAGGGGTTCTTAACTGGGGTTTATATGAAACCTAGGGCCTACTAACATTATTGGGGTTCACACAATGCTAGTGGCTGCCTTCGACATGTAAACAGGTAGCTGACACATTTGCTTAGGATATGTACAAGTGAGACAATCGGATGGCAGCAGGAAAATATCAAAGAGTATCTCGAATCCTCGCGGGAAGATGACCCCCGTCAAAAGAAAGCGTCTAGCCTTTGTTACTCAGATATTAATTGTCAATAACCGGAGGGAGGTGAATAAACATTCATTTTGTTCAGTCTATTGTTTTTATTAATCTTTAAAATGATAAGATTACACATTAGGAATTAAAATTAAGCGGATTTCTGTTACTGTTTTGAATCCAGAGCAGTCTTCCTTCTAGAGTGACTGCCAAAGAAGGCTAGAGAATCCAATCTTCTCTGCTATTTAACACATAGTTTGGCACAAGAAGAAGGAGATCGATCTCTTTTCTAAGAGCATTAATGTTAGCGTGAACACAATTGATGAAGCTAGAGTTTGAAATTAGTTTGACACTTCCACTTTCCGCGCCTATAGCTGTTATACTACTAACACGCCCCATTATTAATCAAACTAACAATATCGTATAACTGTTTTACACTGACAGTTTTCTTTTTCGCCGATTTTTATATCGTCAAATTCTGGACATCTGTGTTTTTGCCAGAACCACTGGCCTGAGTATGACTATATTTAACTGACCAACATATCAATGACAAAGTGTTTTCTGCATCGTTACATTTTTGGTTGGGGCAAGTTAATTCTTTGTTGCGAAATTATATTTACTTCCGATGTCTGGTATCCGTTTGAGACTAACATTTGTTCATGGCACGGTGAGTAGTTACACTTCAGTACACTGAATTATTGAGTTTGTCATTTGTTCTTGACATCGACAGAGTCTCTCTGTTACAGTTGTCAATGACTGACTTGTAAATCTCGTGATATCTTGAAAGACGTAGTCGTTCCTGTAGAACTCTTCGGTCGTTCATTACACGTAAAATGTGGTGGCTGCTTAGAAAACTTAGAACTTAGAGGACAGATAATGTATGGAGTAGAGGATGCTTAGAATACGTAGGATGTATAGGACGCTGAGAAAATATAGGTCATGCAAGACGCTTAAAATACATAGGACGTATAGGAGGATTTAGACGAAGAGGCTAAAAACATGTTGGGCTTAGGCGATACTTAGTACGTATAGGACTCACAGAAAATAAAAGATATCGAGGGCATTTAAAACACAAAGTACATAGCGGATACTTGGAACACATGGGACATAGAGTATATTTAGAACACAAAGGACGTAAGGTATTCTAAGAAGATCTACGATGTAAAAGACGTTTAACATCCATGGAACGTAAGGAAATCTAAACTTTTTTATAAATGGAACTTTGTGTGTGTGTGTGTCCGTTACCTATAGACTCAGAAACGGCTGAACCTATTTTCTTGAAAATTTACACAGTTGTACTATAGGCGTCTGCGAGTGTTCTTAGCTAGGGTTTGTGTCGAGGTACTCCCAATAAATATCGAAAATCGATAATCGAAAAAATCAGATTATAGAAGGAGTGGCCCGATATGATCAAATTTGATACACCCATGGACAAAGACATAAGAAATGATATTCAGAAGTTTCAAGTTTGCAGTTCTTACAATAGTGCAAAAAATCGATAAAATATATATATATATATATATATATATAAACGGCAAGATGTTTGTGTGTGTGTTTTTGTTTGTGTTTTGTTTATCTGCCTGTATGTCTGTATTTTTTTTCAGCCCTGTTATTTTAGTTTTCGCTTCGGGTTTTGCTCTAAGTTGGTATAATTGTAGTTCTTAGTCTCAGACATGATACCATTTACTCAGAGGACTTATTTAGCCTTCAAAATTCAGTTTATGACGAAAAACCTAATTTGATATCGATACCAGGAAATCAAAATTTGACTTACATCCATTCATTTTTCTTTCAGTCTACGGTTTCGCTTTAACTGGAAACAACTATTGCTTTTTAGTCTTTCGTGCCAACGTTCAAAGAGTCTGAGCTCCAGGACCATGGATTAGTTTTAAAGCTTTCATTACACTCGAGCAACGCCGGGCTATACTGTTAGTATTTAGATAAATAGAAAACTTTGAACACATTAGAGTTAGAGAACGATTGGAATACCAAGGATACCGCTTTTATTCTAGTTCTACCACTTTTATACAGATAGTCGTATGCGAAGCTGAGCCAATTATGGTAGTAGTTCTGGTAGGATGGTTATCAAACAATTCAATAGTGAAAGAGGAACTTAACAAAAACCAGTGTAATGCCAGTAGCAATGCTAATATTAACCGTTTCCTCATAAGGAAAAATTCGGCATTTCATTATAGAGTAGCCAGTGATAATTTCAACTGAAGGCTATAAATTCTTTCACTTACAAAAGTTTCTAATGAAAATAAGTGTGTTAAGTCTAATAACTGTTATCGCTGTTTCCACTAGTGATAGAGGCTTGACTTTTTTGACTTTTTTGAAGTAACGCGGAATTTCAATATCGTATATCATTATTTTATTTTCAAGTCATATGTGATATTAATGATAAAGTAATATTAGCTCTTTCTTTATAAGAAAATATTCCGTATTCATTAATGGGGGATTATTTGCTTGTTCTTTTGTTTGAGGTAGTGCGGAACGTCAGTGCCTTGATTATGTCATTATTTTCTTTTAGAGTTACATGTGATATCTACTTTATTTGTTGCTGCCATCGAAAGTTCTCAAATGATGTGGTTTGTGTAATTTGGTATTTTCTTTTTGATTCTGCATCGACAGTCCACGAATTGGGAAGAATTATGATACTCGTTAAGATATACAGGTTTTATTCGCTCGAAGCCATTTTTAATCATTGATCCGAAAAAGCGATTGTAGACAGCTGACGGTTTAGACATTTCTGAATGAGTTTGCGCCATATATGACATTCAGTTAAAAGTCGTGAGCTGACAAGGCCATTTGAGAAGTTCAAATTTGGTAAAAATTCAGCTAAATGGAACTTAATACAAATACCACATACACAAGTGCCTACATGTCTGTGTCACTCTTACGGTACGAGGGTTGGCCAAAAAACAACCCAGGTTCTTGTTTAACTACAATAGTAGAAGCACGTTATACCATAATGAACAAAAAAGGCACAGAATTCTAAATCTTCAACATAGCGCTGTTAGTTTTCCTTGTTTTGGAGAAGTATTCATCTATAAAATGAGAGACAGTTTATCCCCAAATAGGTTTGACGATGTATTTTCTTATTATTTGATGTAGCATGGAATTTTAATATCGTATATCATTATCTTTTTTCGGGTCACATGTGATATTAAGGATAAAAGTAATATTAGCTGTTTCCTTATAAGGAAATATTAATGAAGAATTATTTGCTTGTCTTTTGTTTGAGGTAGTGCGGAACGTCAGTGTCCTGATTATGTCATTGTTTTCTGTTAGAAGGTACATGTGATATCCATTGTTTCTATCGTCGAAAGTTCTCAAGTGATAAACTTTCTGTGATTTGGTATTTTTTTATGATTCCGTAGAGAGAGTTCACGAGTTAGGAAGAATGATGGGTCTCGTTAAGATATACAGGCTTCATTCGCTCGAAGCCATTTTTAATCATTGATCCGAGAATGTGATTGTAGACAGCTGATGGTTTAGATATTTCTGAACAACTTTGGCACCATACATGACATCGAATTTTATGAATAAGGTTTTTAGTTTGGGGGCAGTTTACAGTGTTGGACAAAACTATGCCGATCGCCAGCTAATTCTATGTACAATTTCCTTCACTCCTATACTAAATTCGTTGTAATTTATCCATAATCCTAGATATTTGAAGTGTTAGATAAAGAAGATAGAAAAGAACTGAATTCGTAAAAATTCTGATTAGTTTGCATAAAATTGCTTCCTCGGTTGATCCCCACAAAATCGATAGGTTGAAAATTCACACATTTACACAAAATATTCTCTAAGCGAATCTTATGAATTTGAAAATATATTCGGTTACACCTTCTCTTATATTAAACTAGCGTTAATATAACTGGTGACTGCGTTTTTGAATAATTTTCCTTAAGTGAATTATATTTCATATATTTTCTTGGCATACGACGTTGCCATCGAAATGGTCCCACAAACAAACCAATCAGGTCGGTTAAGATCTTGATAACTTAGTCAGATCACGAGATTATAGCGACCAACTAACCAATTTGAAAATTACTAGGACAGGAATAATTTCACCTTACTGCTTGATATTTATAGAGTTTAGATTTGTACAGCTCAAAAAGTAGAAATTCAACAGGAATACTGTCATGTGCCAAACATCAACATGAAAAGGTCTTTCTGCCTTAATAATCAGTATTCGAAATCGTTCATATTTTAATCAGGTTCGAACAGGTCAATTTTCTATTAGTATCTGAACGTTTAATACATTTTTTTTGTTTTAATGTTTCTTTATATGCCATCTCTCGCCCCATGAAGTAATTGGCCTTCTACAGTATTCTGCATTGGTTTTTGTGTATGCATTTAACCATTAAAATTAATCCATAGCTAAATCCACTGCTAAGAAGGTTGGGTCACTGTGTCGGGCCAGGATGTTTTTTCCCCGCCTGAATCCATCCTGCATATATACAAATCAACCATTCGTCCGTGCATTGAATACTGCTGCCATATATGGTCAGGCGCCCTTGCTATCCATCTCAGTGTTCTCGATAGGCTCCAAAGGAGAATCAGTAATGTGATAGGTACCGACTTAGCGGCTCGACTACAGCCACTTTCCCATCGACGCGATGTGGCCTCCCTTTATCTGTTCTATAAATACTTTCATGGTTTCTGCTCCAACGAACTTAAGTCGCTGGTGTCTCCTCAACAGGTGTTTACTCGTGCAACCAGATTCACAGTTAGATTAACGAAATGCAGACGACAATTCTACTCCTGCAGCTTCTTCCCGCCTGTGGAACTCGCTTTCATATTCTTGTTTTCCTGACGGCTATAACCTCCAGGAATTTAAATGCAATGTCAATACTCATCTATTAACCATTTGACTCTAGTTCTTTCACCACCCTGTATATCCTTTCCTTTCTCTCCACCTTTGCAACTGTCATCACACCTGTATTCTCATCCTTCTCTTGCTCCTTTCTAACTGGTTCGTCTTCCACTTCACTCTCTTCTACTTAATCTTTTTACTCTTGTGTAACCCCTTGCACATCAGTGGCATTACCGCCTTGCTCGGGGTGATACGATTAAAAAAAAAAACCTTACTAAGACCTTTTGACATTTTTTCGTGCCCACTCGTGAAGTAGATTATTTTTCATCCTGCTTCTTTTTGTTTTCACGATGTTAAATTTTTTTGAGTGTACTTTTCTCGTGAGACCGAGAAATATCAACTCTTTCTTGTCTCATTTTCGTTCACATTTTCCTTTAATTTTCACCGTTGATCTCCTATTCTGTTTTTATGGTATTTTCAGCGTACGTTGGTGGAATGACATGATCATTGTTTCAAGTTTGTTGTTCATCTAAGAAGATTATTGTTCATCACTCTTCATATGGCGGACTACATATTAAATAGTATTTTAGCAGTCTTTTTTATTTCTACGAACAATTCCTTCTCTCAATACATCGCTTAGTTTCACTATTTCTGTAGAGTTTTGAATTTGTCTACCATATATCGCTATATATAGAGTCAGTCAGTTGTGCCATACGTGATATACTGTTGGGTGATTATATCTCTCTTGAGACATGACTGACTAGGCAGAACATTTCCCGCGATAGGTTGCGATTTCTTTCAGCAGTAACCGGTTTTCAACTAAGGCTATAAACAGAATCTGTTCTGCTATTAAACCCATAGCTGGAGAGAGAAGATGTGGATCAGTACCTTCCCAAAAGATATTTTTGCACAAGGGGACCTTTTCAACTTGAAATTCGAACTCGGCTCTCCAGTTTTTCATTCCGAGCCGATATCAGTTGCACCACAATGACGTCCCGAAGAAGTAACTTATATATTAGGTTGTCGTTTTTGCTAACGACCATCCATTCTGCCTTCTTGCGATTAATGGTTACCCTTTCTTGCTATCCTTTACTATTGTGTATCAGATCTTTCAGTTTTATTTATAAGTCTGTCATCAACATTTTCATAAAATGTAACATTCTTATTAATACAGTTTCAAAAACATTTCTTCAAAAGTATTTGGTGGTACGATAGAATTACATGGGTTTTACGAGCTTTTGCATAAAATGTAAAGGCTTGAATTTTTTCATCAGTGACTATAAGGATATTAATTAGAAGTTAACCTTTTTAAGTTTCAAATTCGGTTTTTTTTTTGCACTGCAGTGTACGGTAATTAATAACCGATTCAGATTTTAGATGTAATTTCTTGCCTGTGTTAAATACTTGCTTTAATGAGCTTAAAGAAAACTTAACACAAAAGAAAATAAAAATACGAAGGCCAGAAAGGAAGGAAGGAAGAAACGAGCGGAAAGAAAATGAATCTTCGTTGAATGCAAGCATCTGCGCAGGTCGAATGCAATAGACACTCTGGGGCTGCATGCTATATTAAGAGCTCACATGCACGCATGCAGTAAGATAACCGAAGCAAGATTTTTACATACTGTAAGACAGCTGAACAAATGTACTCTGGAAAAACATGTTAGGATTAAACTTGTAAAAGACGTTCTCTTGATTGACAATGTTAAAAATGACATGAAAATTTTTAAAAATGCTTTTTTTTTCGAAATTGAAAAAAATAAACAGGAATTATACACTGTCTTATTTTTACAGTATTTACTTTATTCGGACTATTGTTCTCATCTTTGTTCCCATTTGTACGACGTTTCGGCCGTTGTACGCTCCGGATTTCTTTAGGTGCTAAGAATTTTGAACAAAAACCCTTTATTACAATCGCTGTATAATGTAAATACAGTAAATACTATCTCATCTTAGAAATATTGACACTATATCATTTTTATTGAGCTGTAATGAATGATTTGGATGGTAGTAACAGTTGAAAGCGTGCTAAAAGCCACTAAGGATAGAGAGATGTGGACGGCTATGTTTGTCTAGGTTCTTAAAGAACATGGCACACAGAAGGAGAATGAATTTGAATGGGTGTTGTGGTGCAGTGGATATCGGCTCGGGACGAGATATTGCAGAGCCGAGTTCGAATTCCATTTGAATTCGTTGCATTGACTTACGCGCAAATACCCTTGGTTTAGATATAAATCAGTCTCTTTTGCCCTTCAGCTATGGGTTAAATGTCAAGGAATCCAACATGTAGTAATTAAAGTAAGGAAAGATTTTTGAATTTGACCCCAAGCAAGGCGCCAAGGATTACTGAGAGTGAAAGAAAACGAGAAAACTTTACTGAAGAGAAAGTACACTAAAAGAACCGGTTCCAAGTAGACAGAAAATGGCGATTGACGTTGTATTCCAATTTTTAAGATTTTATTCAGCATTGAAACGAGAAGGGAGTTGTTAATGTAAGAAGAAACTATTAGAATAGAATATGCGGTTACATCTATTTATAACAGTAGAACGATGATACTTAGTTGCTAATCTTGTTGCACGCATAAATTCATTCGGCCAAACACTCTTGTGCAAACTGAAACAACTGCTTTAGTTTCCTTTCCTTCACCATATGGCCATTTTTTATACCCACTGGAATTTTTTCCTCATATTAGGTAATTTCAGCGATGTGCAGCAATATGAATCTGTTTTCGGGGTGTATCATGAAATTTGTTTGGCCTTCAAAAAAATTATTGTGTCACCTGTGATTGCATCTGTTTTTTTATCACATCTAGATACTATTGTCTCCACTGTCATTTAGTTGTCCTACGGTCATTGCCTGCGATGGACTTTACTCTATTAAAGCTGACAAAAATTGTAATGCTGCAGTAACATACTGGTAAGCCTTATAGAGAGATCGCGGATATCGTTGATGTCAGCCTTTTAACTGTCAGTTGTGTCATCAAGGTGAAGAAGCAAACTGGACCCATTAGTTCAAAATGCAAAGGAAAATGCGGTTGGAAGAGAATAACCACACGAAGAGACGACGTATATGTGATCAGATAAAGTGTGAAAGATCATAGAAAGACATTGTTCGTCTTGTTTTGATTAATATGCGCAAGTGTTTAGTACCAAGAAGAAGAGGGCATTGCGACAATTGCCGTGAAATTATTTATAGAAAAGACAGAAAGAAGCGAGAAAAATGTTTTATATGAGTAAGTGCGATAAAGTAAAACTAAATCAGGTATTCTGAACAAGAGTAGAAGATTTTCGCTTGTTTCTTGTTTAAAATTAAGTTTCTGGTTCATTCAGATGAACATGTGTGAATCAGATTTTTTAACAGTTTATCCTTTGTTTCATGTTTAAGATTGGGTTTCTGATTCCTTTTAAAGTCTCTTTCACTCCCAGTAATCCCTTGCGTCTTAGTGGCATCATCACCTTACTTGGGGTGAATTTACTTTTAAACAAATGCAAAAAAATTGAATAAACAAATTTAAACCTTAGCAGTGACATTTCTATATACCTTTTCAATGTGATAATCTTGAAACGTGAAAAGATACGATGACGAGATAGTAAAATCGGAAACCTTCTTACTATCTGAAACCTTCGTCACCCCAAAGCAGATACAGATCTACTGTAACTACTTAGTGAAGATGGAGTAGAGAATTGCCCTAACTCAAACTTATATACAAGAGTAGAATAATAGGTCTTGAAAGGTATCGTGAATTAACAAATGATTCAAATGTTAAGGCTGGTTTACCAGTATAAAAAAAAAACTACATTAACTTAGCAAAAAAAAAAGCCAAAAGATTAAAGAGGAGCTTCAGCTATACAAACAAGATGAAACAGGAGGGGGTAAAATACAAAAAAAGTGAAAGCCAAAAACATCAAACCAAAAGCAAAAAAATAAGGGCCTAACTAAACTCAATACCACATGGAAAGGAAAATGCTGGCAAGATCGATAACCATAGCGCGCACAAAACTGGAACTGAGAAAAATCTGGCCCATTAGTCGTTATCGAGCTGCAGGTTGAATCCAGACACAGGGGGTGTCATCCTAACCACTCAAGTTCAAAACCTTCTCACAGAATCTTATCAGGTACATACTTAAAGGATGTGCGTTGTGGTGCAGTAGATATCGACTCGGAACGATACCTCGGGGAGCCGAGTTCGAATTCTAGTTGAATTCTTTGCATTCACTTACGCACAAATACCCTTGGGAAAAGTATTAATCCGTCTCTTCCCTCCAGTTATGGGTTAAATAATAGGACAGATTGGGTTCTATAGCCTTGGTTGGCAACCAGTCTACCGCAGAAAGCAATGGCAACCTACTGCGGGATAACCTTCTGCCAAGTCAGTCATGTCTCTTTCGAGACATGATCGCCCAAAGTATGAATCACGTATAGCTCTTAACTGACTGACTTAAAGGAATATGACAAATTCAGAATGTCGCTTCTTTTTTTTTTTTTAATCGTTTCACCCCGAGCAAGGCGGTAACGCCACTGATGTGCAGGGGGCTACGTAATAGTGAGAAGATTGGAAAAGAGAAGGCCGGAAACCACATCCTAATACAGGGAACAAGGGATGAGCCTCTTAACCTGTTCAGTAAACGTGGGTGGAATGTGAACCGGGCGATAGATAGATTTATCTTTTGTACAAAAACTGAAGAAACTATTGATGATCTAATATTTATATGTTTTACTTTAATTTCAAATAAATTCAAACATAGATAAATAAACATGAGAGGGTAGGGACATATCTGCACTGGAATATATGCATAAATATGTATAAAGACAAAAAACCTGTGCTAGGTGAAAGTTTTACAGGGTTCTGGTAATTCACCATACATAGTGACTCTAATTTGATCCTTTCTGGATGATTGAATTATTAAAAAGATCTACTGTTCCAATAATCAAGAATACTCGCAATGATTAAGAAGACATATTATTTCTTCTTCTTCTTTTATGTGCCATGTCCTTTCAGGATGTAGGCGATCATGGCTTTCCACATCTCTCTATCCCTTGTGGCTCTTAGCACGCTTTCTCCTGTTGTACCACGCAACCCTGGTTCCGTCATCCACTTGATCAGGTCCTTCAAATATGTTATCCGCTGCTTTCCCTGTTTCTTTTTCCATCTCTAAGGCCTGTTAGTGTCAGGTTTTCCAAGTCCTCCTTCTACATTACATGTCCAAGGAACTTTAGCTGTCTCTTCCTGATACTCAGTATTAATTTATTTTTGTTTCAATCCTTTCCAAAACCTCATTATCTCTCACATGCCCGCTCCATGTTATCCGCAGCATCCTTCTGTAGAACCACATTTCAGCTGCTTCAAGTTTTTCCTTCATCTTCGAAGATATTGTCCATATTGAAGAACCGACATCACATAGCAATCCAGTACTCTCCTCTTTGTTTATAGCGAAATTGTCCTGTTTTTTAATACTTTACTCAACTTCTGGAATGCTTCCTTCGCCATGCCAATTCGCCTTCGGATCTGTGTCGCACTTTCTGTCTTCTGTTAGAACACTTCCCAGTTATTTCAATTTTGTATCTGCTTGATTTTAGTATCCTCCACATGTATTTAGCATTTTGGTGTGCCCTTTTTGCTGTTGACCATGCATTCGGTTTTATTTGTAGTCTTTTCTTGTCACTTACTTGTAGTTTCCTTTCCGTGTCTGCTATCAGCACTGTAGCATCTGCGTACCTTACATTGTTTAAAATGTGGGCTCCGATGACGAATCCTGGCATAACTTCTAGGGTTCTCAGAATAGTTTCGCTGTACAAGTTGAATAGTTGAATAGACACATCCTTGTCTTGCGCCCCTTTCAATCATTATATAACTGCTGAATTCGTTACCTGTCTTTATCCAGGCAGTTTGCTGCCAGTAGAAATTCTTGATTATTCTTAAGTCTTTCGAGGCTGCCAGGCATCTCCATTAATTCTTTATGGCGTATTTTGTCAAACGCCTTTGCATAATCAATTAAACATAGGTACAAGTCCTTCTTCATTTGTATTGCCCTTTCAGAGAGCATCCTAATCATAAATAAGGCGTTCTTTGTTCCAGTGTCTTTGACAAAACCACACAACTCTGGCCTGATTCTGCTTCTTGCTCTATTCGCCAAGATTCGGACGATCAGTTTTGTTATATGTCTCATTAAACTTATTGTTCTGTGGAGTTCGCACTCGTTTGCTCCTGGTTTCTTAGGCAGTGCTATGAAGATCGACTTGCTAAGATCACCATTATTATTGTAGATTCCACTTCAGACTTTAATATTTCCGGCCCGTCCTCATCTTTGTGTATTATCGGTTGCTCTCTTTTGTCGTGGAAATGATCTCTAATATATTCTTCCCATCGTTGGAGTACAAATTTTGGGAAAAAGCGTCCCTTTTACGCCGTTGATGCTAACAATGGGTAGATGACGGTCAGGTGATACCTGTTTCCCATGTCGGTCCTTACCAGGCGAGGAATTGCTTCTTTTGAACGCCACCCCCTTCAAGCCGTTAGGTTTCATATATTTATGTTGTACAGCCATGATTATACGCAGAATAGATAGATAGTGGAGTGGTATCCTGTTGCCTTCTCCATGGTGATTTAATGAGACACCACCTTTAGTTAGCTGGCCGTTGACTCATTTAGAGTTCCTAAGCCCTTTGTAGGCTTATTTTTTTATCCTACCGGGTTGCTAACATCCAGTAAAAAATGTTGGGTAGAAGAAAGAAGAGTATAAATATAAAGTATATACTTAGTATAAGTTCAAATAGCTCGTCACGTAAAGGAAAATATGTTAATTCCCCATTTTAGCAATTCGTTTCCAGTAGACGGAAAAGTTTGGAAATTATTTTTGACTTGCTGTAATTTCTCAAAGACAAACCATTTTCAGTTTTTGTTGGAAAACTTCCATGACCCTTTTAGTCGAGACGCAAATAAACTGCGGGGGGGGGGGGATAGAACGCTAGACAATATTTTACATTTAAATAAATAAAAATTCATTTTTACATTTTAAATTAATCATTAATCTACGGAAATAGAAATAATAATAATAACAATAATAATCTGAAATCGAAACATAAACAAATTGTACATGAATGAAACGAAATTTTTAAAAAGTTATTCCAATAATCTAGAACACTTAGAAAGATTAAAAAGACATATCCTTTCTATTATTCCGATACTTCAGAACATTTGGAAAGATTAATAAGGTATATCCTTTCTATTATTTCAATAATCCAGAATAGTTGGTGTGATTAAAAAGACACATCTTTTTATTATTCCGATAATCCAGAACACTTGGAATGATTAAAAAATTATACCGAATCTAATATTATATACAAAAAAAAAAAAAAAGAAAATGACATGTCTTGCAGTAACAGCAGTAATGTCAGAGAAAATAAAATAAATTACATTTTAATGAAAAGGGGTCCTGTACTCCTTCTCTTTTCCTTTTGCTAGTTATTAAACCAGATATTTTTGAAAAACGTTCACTTGTTTCAAACGGAAAGATTCTTCAAATTCTTTTTCTCTTTTTGTTATTCGTTTATTTTATATATTTATAAAGTTGCCAGCTTTTTAATGTAAAAATATGCTGTTCTACTGTATCACGAGGTTTTAATAATTTCGAATGCTAGTAATTTTGCACGCGCTGAATATTCATCTAAATTAAAACCTTTTTTTAAAGTTAGTTACGACAGGTTAGTGATCCTGGCAATATTGGGTAATATTCTGAGTTAAATATTTACCAATAAGCCTAAATTAGTTCCTACTTACCAGATTATGACACCCAATTGTTAAACGTAGTGTGAATCTCGCGAATCGGCACTGAATTTTCCCTTGATTTATTCCAATGAAAATTGCCTAATAACCATTCCAAATGATAGCACAAACCGTTTGATTTAATCTACAGCAGATATAGTTACGTATTTCCCAGCGGTGCCAGAAGTCAGTGTCTGATCCCTGGTAAAAAGCCAGCATTTTAGAATACTGAGTCCCAAAAGTGGCACTTTTGCTCACTCCCTTCACTTGAAAGATTGGCGTAACACATTCTTCCACAACGCCCATAAGCTCACAGCCTCTGCTCTTCAATCTAGACCTGAGCAATACCAAGAAAACTTTAGTAAATATCTATGAGGAACATCATTTGACTGTGATTTCGATTTTCAATCGGGCATCGAGAAATGCCATCGTACAAACACGCCAGACAAAACCATTACCATTGATAGAACTGACTGCCAGCTTTTAACCCTCATAGGATTTACACTTTCAAAAGTTCCCTTTGAAATCCGAAAGTTTTCATTCTTGTAAAACAATGCTGAGTATTGAAAACCGAAAAAATTCGTCACTAACAGGAAAGAGTTATAGACGAAAACAGTGAGTAGCCTTCTTTGTTTTTCTTTTTTAAGCATTTCACCACAAGCAATGCGGAACCGCCACAAGTGCGCAGGGGGGTTCCAGTGAGAGAGAAAAAAAACTGTATACACAGGATATTGAGGAAATAATAAAAGATGAACGGGATTTTAAAAAGATAGCAGTTGACGTTGCATTTTTTGAAATTTGTAGCTATCAGGAAAGCAAATAAACGGAAGAAATTTCCACAAGCGGGAAGTGCCGGAAAAGAAACTGTTCGAGTAGAAGAGGTGGATACATTTAACTATTTCATCGGTAAATGGGTGGGACCTAGATGCCAATCTAGTAGCACACCCATATCCACGTGTCGGGGAACCAGAGAAAAAGTTTGTCAAAGCAGTTGCGATGAAAATATTTATAGAAAAGACAGAGTGAAACCACGTCACGTCGGTGTGAAAGTGTCTGTAGTCGAGATGCCACGTCAGGACCGATTAAACTGCAAATTCTTCTTTAGATTTTGTCGAGAACCTTGAAATGTATTTTTTTTTTGTTTCCGGTGAAATCTTTTTGTCTTTCAATACTCTACGCAGCTTCTGGAATACATTCTTATCAATTCAGGAATACATCCTTATCAATTCTGGAATACATCCTTATCAATTCTGGAATACATCCTTATCAATTCTGGAATACATTCTTATCAATTCTGGAATACATCCTTATCAATTCTGGAATACATTCTTATCAATTCAGGAATACATCCTTATCAATTCTGGAATACATCCTTATCAATACGCCTTCGGATCTCCGTGTCGCAGTCTCTGTTCTCTGTTAAAACCCTTCCCAGCTATTTAAATTTCTGTACCTGCTTGATTTTAGTATCCCCGGCCTTTAATTGGCATTTTGGTCTCCTCTTTTTACTGATGCCCAAGCATTCAGTTTTCTTGTAATTGATATATAGTCTTTTTTTCCGCTTTCTTTAGCTACCTTGATAATCAGTCTGAAAATAGAAGTTTCTTAGTGGACAATATTATACGCAGGCGTAATATACAAAAGAAAAACATTGGATTCTATATCATACATTCGGTCTAAACTCAAATAATATCAAAAAAATAAGCAGAAAGAGAAGAAAAACTTTTGATATTGATTTGTTAAAAACCAAATATTTTGCCTCTGAAAGCGTCTTTTTCCGAAAAACTTTTATGAATGATTTTCATACTGTCTTCTCCGCTCAGTACAAATAATAATAATAATAATTGCGTTGATAATCAATATTCTATCTGCTGGAAGTCAATGATGGCGGTAAGAAATGTTTTGATGGCGACGAAGATTTCGATCGTATGTAGGAATGGAGGAATTGATGAAAGGAAGAAATCTATTAATACTTATGCTGTTTTGCTAAGTTTTATATAAGGCCATTTTTTTCCAGAAAATTAGTCACCGTCAACCTTTTTGTGGACAAACCTGTTTTGAATTTGTAAACCTGTTTTTGTGTTGTTATTTTTTGTCTTTCTCTCTCTCTACTTCTATCTCTCTCATTTTCTCACTTTCTCTCTCTCATTCACTCTATGTCTTTCTATGATTTCTATGTCTATTTCTGTCTCTCTCCCACTTATCCTTTATTTCCCTCTCTCTCTCTCTCTCTCATTATCTTTCTCTCTCCCTATGCTTATCCCTCTCATTCTCTCTCTTTCTCTCTCTCATTCTCTCTCTCTGTCTCTTTCTTTCTCGCACGCTCATTCTCTCTCTTTCTCTCTCTCTCTCTTTCTTTCTCTCTTTCTTACCCGTTCAACATCTCTCTGTGTCACTTTCGCTCTCTCTCTCACTCATTGTCACTCTCTTTCTCTCTTATCTTTCTGTTTTTCTTTCTCCCTCTACCTGTTTTGCTCTCTGTCTGTTTGTCTTTCTGGAATACAAAGCTCAAAGCTATTAAAAATATTTACATATACTTAGGCTATGTCTTTATTTTTACTTATTTTACTTTTGTGGGTGCAGCATTTTCATTTTCATTTTCTATATCAGTCACTTAAGTGCTATACGTGATGTGCAATTTGACGATCATGTCTCAAAAGAGACATGACTAACTTGGCAGAATATTTTCCTGCAGTAGGTTCCCATTACTTTCTGCGTTAGACTGGTTGTCAGCCAAGGCTATAGAACCCAGTCTGTCCTGTTATTTAACACATAACTGGAGTGAGAAGCGGCGGATTCATACCTTTCCCAAGTGTATTTACGCGTACGTGAATGCAACGAATTAATCTGGAATTTGAACTCGGTTGTCCGGTTTCTCGTTCCGAGCCGATATCCACTGCACCACAACACACACAACAACATATTTTCTATATACTTTTGTATATACTTTTCTATAAAGCATCTACATTTTTACAACGATATGACGTTGAAACAACGAAGTTAAACAACATCAAGACTGGTCAATACCTAGAGAGGTGTCCGCTTGGGAATATAAGGTGTTGTAAGCTATGATGTACGGGTGGTCTAATTGATAATGCTTCGGAATTGTCAATCGGAGAACCGAGTCCCAACTCCCCTAGAGCTCGTTATATTAACTTATGTGTAAATATACTTTGGAAATGTATGTATTCACTGCTTCTTTGACCTAGCTATGACTTTTATCAGTAAATCATAATTATCTAAAAAAATTAAAAGAATTCTTACAAACTGAAAAGATATTTTAGCTTTAAATAACCTGTAATGTGTTAATAAACCGTAAAACCCAATTAGTCAATATTTCAAGAACAGGAGAGTTTGATGTGATTGCCTCAACTCAACTTAAAATTCCACTTGAACAGTTTCTTTTCTCACCCTTCCCACTTGTGGAACGACATTCCGTTTACTTGTTTCCCTGGTAGCTACAATCTCTAAAAATTTAAACGCAACACCAATTGCCATTTTCTATCTTTCTGAACCCTTTTTTTCTTTCTTGAATAACCCTGTGTACCCAGGCTTTTATCTCACTGTAACCCCCTGCACACTAATGGCGGTCCCGCCTTGTTTTAGCTGAAATGATTAAAAAAAATTAAATTCAAGTTTTCCCTTCGGTCATTTCGTTATCAAAATGCTCTTTACTAATTTCTTCTAGTGATTTGCTTTCGACTTTGTTCCTGGCTTATTTTCGGCAAAAATACGCATTATCCCAGATTAAAATTCTCTGTCCCTCATTCGCACGAGCAGTTTTGCAAAATTTGCATCCGACATTCATCGTTACTGAATGCCAATGCGGTGCTGCGCGAATAAAAATGGCTGTACAGGGATGCGTTTTCAATTTATGGAATAATTAGCGAACACGACCGGGCGTAATTACAGTAATGACCTTTGTTGTTCCTTACTAACCGATTTTGTCTTTCTATTGTACAACGTTTATCTCTTGATATGTGCGCATGCATAAGCATAGATTAATTCTACGTTTGTGTTTATATTCCAGTGAACACAACAACATACCTACATATGATTAAGGAAGCAAGAAGGTGCACATCTCTTACAGGTGTCGCTAAGCGCTTAATGCCAGCAAACCGAATGCCGATTATCAGGGCTGATAATAAAATTCGGCAGATTAGGGTAAGCTTAATACACACGCATACGCACACACACATATATATATATATGCACACACACACACACATATATATATATATAGAGAGAGAGAGAGTGAGAGAGCTTCTTTTATGTTCGATTTCAAATATACATATATAAATATATATATTGTGTATTTAGGTAGCAATACTTCTTTTATGCAAGTTTTGTTAAAAATAATAGACAACGTGCTATGATTAAGTCTTTTTATATAATTTTCTCATGTTATCATACATTTTTTTCTTTCAGAACATGAATTATATAAAAATTGTATGTTCTGAAAAGGAAAAGAATTGTAATATCACATGAAAAATTATATCAAATTTAACCAAAGAACCTTGCTTCTCATTTAACGAAACTTGCATATATATATATATATATATATCAATTTATTCTAAGCAAGGCGATAATGCCACTAAGACGCAAGCGGTTACTAAGAGTGAAAGAGAATGCGAAGACTTTAGAAGAAATCAGAAACCCAATCTTAAAGAGGAAACAACGGATAAACTTCTACTTTTGTTTATCCGTTGTTTTGTGTTTAACATAGAGTTTCTGGTTTCTTCTAAAGTTTTGGTATTGTCTTTTACTCTCAGCAACCGCTTGTGTCTTAGTGGCTTTATCGATTGCTCGGAATGAATTGATTCACATTATTCTCTTGAACAGGAATAGAGGTTTAACCTTTCTTTCATGTTTGGGATTCTATTTCTTGATTCTTCTAATGTATTCTCATTTTTTTTTTTTTTTTCACTATTAGACACTTGAATCTTAGTGGTATTGTCGCCTTGCTTAGGGTGAATTATATATATATATATATATATATATACAGAGAGAGAGAGAAAGAAAGAGAGAGAGAGAGTGAGAGAGTGTTTATAGATATAGACAATGTATACACAGAAACATGGTGACTGTCACGCTTGAATACGTTCTCCAAACCAAGGAAATCTGAAAATCGCACTAAAATGTGTATTAAATTTAACTGAAAATGATTGTTTAACTATTTTTAGGCAGATTTCTTTTAATTTATTTATTGTTTTACTGATCAGTCAGTTAAGTGCCATTTCTGATACACGCCTGGGAGAAAGAGAAAGAGACATGACTGGCTGGGCAAAAGTTTTTTCGCATTAGGGTGCCATTACTTTCTGTGGTAGACTGGTTGACAACCAAGGCTATAGAACCTAATCTGTTATGCTATTTAACGCATAGCTGGAGAGAGAAGTGAAAGATTAATACCTTTCCCAGAGTATTTACGCGTAAGTGAATGCAGCAAATTCAACTGGAATTCGAACTCGGCTCTACCGATTTCTCGTTCTGAGTTGATATCCACTGCACTACAGCGCACATGCAGGTTTTACTGATACTTTACCTAATAAAACGTCCAAGAGCCAATCAAGTTATCTGGCTTCCTGTGGGGGATTATAAGGGAGGAGGAAATGGGGATGTAAGGGAATATTATGAGGATAAGTAGGATAGATAATATTGTAGTTTTTCTGGGAAGCATTCTCTCAGGAATTCGTTCCATAAATTTTTGGGGAAAAAGCTATCTAGGTTGAACTTGCTCCTTATCAAAGGAACCCGAAAGTAATCGGAGTGATTTGCCAGTGGGACCATAGTATAGCGCGCTCTAGGCGCGAAGATCTAAGCTGGTTGCACTAAAGAATGTAACATATCCAAATATATGCGTTGGAGTGCAGTGGATATTGGCTCGGAACGATAAATCGGGGAGCCGAGTTCGAATTCCAGTTGAATTCATTGCATTCACTTACGCGCAAATACCCTTGGGAAAAGTATTAATCCGTCTCTTCCTTCCAATTATGGGTTAAATAACAGAACAGATTGGGTTTTATAGCCTTAGCTGGCATCTAGTCTACCGGAGAAAACAATGGCAACCTACTGCGGGATAATCTTCTGCCCATTCAGTCATCTCTCATTCGAGACATCATAGCCCAAGCGTGTTTCACGTATGGCACTTAACTGAATGGAGCTATAGTAGTGAATGTCTGGCGACATTTTATGTATGGGATAAGGTTTGTAGGGTGAATAATAATTTATCACCCACAAGACGGCGTATGCTCTTTGAAATTCTATCGAAGCTATCTATCGAAATTCTATCGAGTACTGGGCAGAACCAGCGTAGATGTGGCAGCAGTATTCCATTCTAGCTCTGTTCTGGCTTTTATAAAAGATAGTGTATGACAGCGGAACGATACCATAAACCCATTATTCCTCGCAGACCTTTTGCAATGGTACGAATATTCGCGTTCTATTTGAGGTCAAAAGTGAGCACTAGTAAACCATCGAGACAAGAAGCCTCAGAGAGCGTGACCACTCCTCAGAACTAGTGCAGCCTTTGCTTTTCTCCAATGGTTGTGAAATGTTACGAGTTTAGTTTTAGATTTATTAAATTAAATTAAATTATGAATTATTAAATTAAAATTAAAATTTTAAAATTAAATCTTAAAATTAATTTTTTTTAAATTTAATTTAAAATATTAAATGCAAGGAGATGAAAACAAAGGGGCGTAATTCGTAATTATTAACAGTAATATTTGCGGGGGGAAAAAAGAAATGGTTAAAGTAACGAAGTGAGAAAAAGACAAAAGTATAAAGGAAACAGCAAGGATCTAAGAATTCAAGTCAGTATTTTTTCTTTGGCAGCATGTGGTCATCAATCTACATATGTTAAGTAGATTAAGGTTATTTATATGATTTAAGATGACAATTTTTTCTAAAAGGCATAAGTTATATCTGTCTCTTTTTTCAATTTATAAGATTTTGTTTTTGCGACGATATTCCACGTAATAATGTGGTTGTTGTTAGTGGTGGTTTTAATTTCCAATAATATATGAATAAAGCAGTGTTTTTGCTGTATTTACTGTTGTTTAAAGAAAACCTGTGGTTATAAAAGCGATATATTCACATGTTAACTGTTGCTCGAAATAGAATTTAAAAGCAGCACCATCTGAATGGATGCGAGCTCTATGAAGAACACTTTCAGACATGCATGGGCATTCAATGGGCAGGTCTTATGTTTTCGACAGTTCCAATTATTTTTAGAAGCGCTATTGTTATTAGCAGTAGGGTAACTGATATTATTCTGGTGGGCCAAGATATTTTTCTATGTTCTTAAGGTAACTTTAACTAACTGTCACATTGTTATTGCTGAAAATCTTTTTAGTGTAGGTGAATGGTAGAAAAGTTTTCGAATTAAATTTAGGAACGATTTTCTAATGTTTGTTTGAAAATTACGCCTAAAGCATGGGTTATTGCTGAATTTAACTATATATATATATATATATATATATATATATATATATAGTTAAATTCAGCAATAACCCATGCTTTATAATTTATAATATATATATATATATATATATATATATATATATATATATATTATAAATTATATTTTAGAACATGTACGTAATTTTTTCTATATATGTCCTCTTTTCTACAATCATAAGAGGACATATATAGAAAAAATTATGTACATGTTCTAAAACATAATTTATAATAAATATTCACAGCTCTATACATCATATATCGAGCACTGTTAAATTAATGTTTTGGACGGGAAATTTTTTTTTCTTTTCTCTCCTCGTTCTATATTCACTCGGATATATATATATATATATATATATATATATATATATATATATATATATATATAAATCCAGATGAAAAGAACCAGCAGTTTTACAACAATTTCGAGTTCTGCGGCATTTACTTTTTTTTTAAAAAAAGTGGTCAGTACAATAAATTTTGTAGAGCATAATATAATTAAATTTGTTTTTAATTAAAATTACATTGCGACACGGAAATTTTTGTTTCGAGATTTCTATGTCGTCATCATTGTCTGGTGACGAGATAGAAATCTCGAACTATAGAAATTTCCGTGTCGCAATTTAATTTTAATTAAGAACAAACATAATTAATGACTTATATATATATATATATATATATAAAGCATCTACTCAAATATGGGTATCTGCTAAAAAAGGGCTTTTAATAAATGAACTGAAAAGTTATTTGTCTTTACGTTAGAATAAGAAACTAAGCAGATATATGTAATTTAAAGTCTTGGAAAAGGTCTCTGTTCAAAAGCACTATTAGGCTTTTGCTGGACTATAAAATTCTTTGTAGCTGATAGGATAAAGCACATCTCATTTGATGACGGTTTTCCCTAGAAAAACGCAGGTTCTAATCCTACTGCAAACGCATAACTTCCTAATATGATTTCTCCATTATTCATGCCAGGAGATACAAATAAATAAATATACCGTTTAATTAATAATCATAGATTCTACTCAAATATGGCTAACCATTAGAAGTCGAATTAATAAATGAAAAAATCCTTTCATATATATATATATATATATATATATATATATATATATATATATAGTGCGATGGATAAATTGTCATTTAATTTTCGCACAAAATTTAAATAACACTGACACCTTATTTTAACAGATATATTTTGAAAAACTGCACAAAACTATCTTGAAATAGTTAAGAGTAAATTCCTCCAATAAAATCACCATTGGCTTCAATGGCGGCCGATAGACGACTTCAGAATCTCCTGCAGATCATCTGGACGTCTCCTTGTTTAAGTTCGTGTACGCTGTCGTAATCCTTGCCTTCAGTTCATTTTGGGTGTTACAAGAAAAGTTGTTGGCCGACGGCGCCTGCACATGATAATCAAAAAGTTCCAGTTTAGGTGTTTACTGGCCAGATGTAAGAGGTATTGCAGCCGCAGAAATTGATTGACAGCCAAGAATAGGTTCTTCTCTTTGTATGGCATAGTGCCGAATCCTGTCGCTAAACATAGGGTCTTCTAGCAGCTACCCTCTTGACGCAGAGAGTACTATCTCATCAAAGAACTTGATGTAGCCTCACTAACCAATTTGAGACTTCTTTTCTTATCAGAACGATCGGAGGGACTTTTCCAAGATGCCATACTTTCGTAATCACTTTTCAACTCTTTCTTATTCCACTGCACTGTGCTCGGATTGGCCCTCAAACATTCTTAAATGTTCGTAATGAATTTTCCGGTACGAATGCCAAGCAGTACAACATGACGTTTCCAAATTTCTGGCGGAGTTAATTGCTTCACGGTGTTCTTTTAATCAGACAATATCCAACTGACCCTACTATACTGTGCAGTCAACAAAATAAAAAAAACAAATAACGCGAAATTAAAAAAGATGTAAGAATATATAAGATACCGACAATTTTTTCATTGTAACCTTTTGTGGTGCAAAAGAACGAGAAATCGGGGAGCCGAGTTCGAATTCCAGTTGAATTCATTGCATTCACTTACGCACAAATACCCTTGGGAAAGGTATTAATCCGTCTATTCCTTAAAGTTATGGGTTAAATAACAGGACAGATTGGGTTCTGTAGCCTTGGTCGGCAACCAGTCTACCGCAGAAAGCAATGGCAACCTACTGCGGAATAATCTTCTGCCCAGTCAGTCATATCTCTTTCGAGACATGATCGCCCAAGCGTGTATCACGTATGGCACTTAACTGACTTTATATATATTAACAAATCCGATCCTACTCTAAGTCGAATCAGTGAAAATTTAAAAAGAAAATATTTTAAAAATTAAAAGAATTTTTTTTTAAATTTTAAAAACAAAAGAAAAATATCCTATGCTTAATTTTCCTCTGAACTACGAAAAAAATCTTATATCCATCTCATGACATTCATTACCGTATATTTTTATAATAGTTCTATTTTAGTATGAATTGTTCTTGTTAACATTTTGTTATGTTTTATTTATAAATTAAGCTTTATCAAAAATAGAATATATGTGAAAGCACATTATTCTCTACTGTCCGCGTTTTCAGGTATCAGATATGTGTATGGAAACATATCTTTTACGTCGATGTGCAAATGTGTCCGTGTTAATTTGTGTGTGTGTGTGTGTATATGTGTGTGTGTGTGTGTGTGTGTGTGTGTGTTTGTGCCCATACGCTTAATGCCGAAAAATAATTACTCTGAGCAACAAATGTTTACATTTTAACATATTCTCCTTCTTTGTCAATGCACTTAACCCAGCACGTTTTCGTTAATGGGACAGATCGAATTTTATTATTGAAAATTTCCGATCAATATCCAGCTGATAACGATATCAAGATACGGATGATTGATGCGACTTAATGATGCGCCAGTTCGATATAGAGATAAACAAATAATAATTCCATAACAGATGCTATGTAAAAGTTCGTAGAACCTGAATCTGAAAGTAAATTATGTAGCCTAGTTTCCACCGTCTCCATCAAAGTAATTTTATTGTGAAAGTTGCGCTTACGTACATAGAAAAGCAACAATTTTTCCCATTCGTTACGAAAATGATGTTCAAATTCATCGATATTTGAGACTTTTTTTTAAAGTAGGTCCACATGGCTCTCCCCGTCTTCCTATGTTTTGCTTCGCACGTAACTCTTTATCTTTTATCATCTTTTTTTTTTTGTGTGTGTGTGCGTGTATGTGTGTGTTATATTAACGCAACATCCCTAAGCAGGTTACTAGCAGTTATCCCCTGCTTCTCTTGTCTGAGCATGTTAATTCTTCACGCGATATTTCTTTTTGTGTCCCAGAGATTTCCTTTGAAACTTTCTGATTATAAGTATCAGTTTCCTTGTAGTTGGTATTTTTTATAAAAATGTTCTCGTTTATTGCATATCCTGTGCTTAGTATGGTATTTTGGATAGTACCTAATATATATATATATATATATATATATATATATATATATATATATATATATATATATTATACTCTCATTACGATTGAGCTCTCTAGAGAAGTAAATTTTAAAAACGGTTTCCACTTCTGCGATATCTGCGTGACTCTTCAGAAATTAACTGAGTTCTTTCGGTGACTGGCGTGTGTATACACTGCTTATATACAACACGTTAAAACTTCCCTTCTCTGGTTCCATGCGTCTATGGCTTAGTGGGGTAACGACTCCGACTGACATCAAATTGATCGAGTTTCGATCCCGGCCAGAAGCATGTGGATGTGTCTAGCCAAACTGATGAGCTGCGAAATAGGCTTGTATGCGAATGTCTAATATATATACATATGTGTATATATATATATATATATTGTGCATTTAGCCAGTAATCCTTCTTTTATGAAAATTACAACTGACAGACAAGGTACTGTCGTTAAGACTTTTATATCGTTTTTCATGTTATCTTATATTTTCTTTTCAGAACATAAATTATATAAAAATTGTCCGAATGTTTTATTTTTCCAAAAGCTTTCGGCTGTACTTTTAACCATTATCAAGGTAGATTTTATTTTCTAACTGCGTATATATATTGTTTTATGCATGTACAATGCATTATGCATTGGAATGTTTGTTTTATTATTATTTTTTTTTTCCAGTTACGGTGACCATAATGTGACCGTATTTGTAGTTGGTTTTGTTTAGTGTTGGATTTTTTTTGAATTAATAATGCTTTCATTATTTTAAACCTATTTTTACACGTGAATGATTCTATTATATTTTATTATCTACGAGTATGTAACGGATATCGTTTGGTAGGTTTCCATGTATATTCAAATGAGACCTAATAGAGCTATTGTCAGAGAGATGTAATGTCAGTTTTCTTATTAAACATGGAGTAGTATATCCAAAGTATTGATTTACGAAATTGGATTGACCAAAAACACATTAATAGAAATATTAGCTATTTCCTTAGAAAAAATAGATTTTTCAAGATTAACTGTTACAGGTCTTTGATTTATTGATGGAGGTTCTTTTCTAACCTTTTATTTGAGGTAGTGTGCAACGTCAAAATTATGTCATTACTTTCTCTTCGATTTATATGTGCTATCTAATTTAGTTGTTGCTGCTGTTGAAAGTCCGCAATCGATATAGTTTCTGTTCGTTGGCACTGTTCTTTGTTTATCATTCTGTAGCAACAGCCTATAAGGTTCGAAAGAAGATGGTTCTCTCTAATACCTACAGGGTTCATTTCTCGAAGTCATTTTTAATCATTGAAATAGGAAATTGTTTGAATAAAGTTGACAGTTTAGATTTCTGTTTTGGTGATTACCAATACGGCACATCGAACTCTTCCGAACAACATATAAGCAGTAGTTCTGCTTTGTAAAGAGTAGAGAGTGGGGTCTATTCCGACATTTAACTCTGACAGCCGGACAAACAGTCACGATAATAATCGCTCATTGGTATATGTTTGTACTACTGTGTTTGTTAATCATATTTGTTTAACTCTATTCCTTCTTTGTGTCTTTATTTCTAGCCATAACAAGGCCAAAACAAATTCTGACCGGTTTTTATGCAATGCTATAACAGGTACATGAAAATCTGGATCTGATGAAACTATTAAACAACATTATTTGAGTTCTTAGGCTAATGCTATGGTTTGATACATATAAAAACCATACATTTAAGAGCAGTGATGGTTATTTACGTAGAATCGAAAATAGTGTTATATAAGGCTTAATTTGACTTCAATTAAGCCGTGAAATCATTTCTGGTTGGGTGGTCTAAAACGCACCAGTTCAATTGCTGGCTTTCCCTACGCTGATAGGGGTCGCAGGTTCAAATCCTGCTAAATAACACACATTTTCGTAAAAAAACTTATCGTAAATAGAAATAAATACAAACACATACTGCTTGATTAAAAACAGTATATATATATATATATATATATATATATATATATATATATATATATATATATATGGAAAGAGATTAATACTTACTTATGGTACTGTGCTTAATACGGCACAATGCCATAAGAACAGATTATATAATATTCAAACGAACTGAAGAAGTAATGGCTTGTTAGCCGATCCAGCTAAGTGTTGCTCCCCGGCAAGACGTCCACAAAATCGACCTCAGCCTGCAGTGGTTCAAAACCGCGTTTATGTAGCATGAAAAAAGGGAAGAAATCTCTGTCGCTGAAACATCACTCACTTTAGAATGAAGTTCATAATTTGTGTGCATACATATGTACGCGTGTGTGTGATTGAGCGCGTGTTTGCGCGTCATGCGTGTCTGTGTCAGTTTGCATTGACGTTCGGCCACGGTCTTCTCTTTATGGAATAATAACCAATTCGGCAGGGGTAGCGATTCCCTGACTTGGCAGCGATGTAAATGCTAGAACAGGAGAAATACTTGCCACGTCAATTAATCCCGTCGACCACTGCGTCAAACGGGACGTGTCTGACAAAAGATTACAAGATTTGCATGTTGAAAGGTCGCAATTTATGGCACCGTTATTTAAATTGATCAGGCCTAATTCACATTCAGATCTTGTACGGGGACAACAACCATTAGAAGAGAACACAAAGGCTAATTGGACTAATCCCTTTATCCTGCCAGCGCTGTTCATATCTATCCACCTATCGTTGTATCTGTCCATATCTATAAATTTCCCGACTTTCGCCTGTTTCATCCATTCTTTCCTGTCTTGCTTCCTTTCTTCTTATTAATCAGCCTTATCCGATTGTTATCTATCTATCTATCTAGATATCTTGATATGTATATAAATAGACATGTATATACCGTATTTGCGAGCACATATTAGAAAGATTTCCATTTCTTCATCATTATTCCGAAAAAAATTTTTCAGTATATTTAAAAATCATTATTCTGGAAAAATCAGTATATTTCAGCATATATTTTACTATCAAGCTATCATTACTTTTCATAGAATTATAAAAGAACTGCATTTGTAGCAGAAATACTTACTGTATCTTAAAAAATACAGCAATACAGTTGAAATAACACTGTAAACGCACACCTCCTCACGATTATTTCTTCTTTGAATCTTCGCATAAAGAACGTATCGATAAATTTCGATAAGCTGTTGAAAAAAATACCCGAGTAAGTATTTTTCAGAAATTATGAGTAAGCGTAACCATACCATCACATAACTATTGACGTCATACAGCCATGGATGAAAACGTTATAACTTCTTCTAATTTTGAAAATTGAGCGTTCAAAAAAACCGTTACGTGAGCCTTCTTATAAATTGTTGCAAATTGCATGAAGACACCACATGGTAGAAACCTAGGTCGCCTAATAATTTTTTACACAGGAAAAATATCCAAAAGTTCTACAATATAATTGTATTGAACACTTTTTAATACAACTGTGTACTGGTCAAATTTAATTATGACCAAACCGTAATTAATTAAATAATTATATATATATATATATATATATATATATATATATATATATATATATATATATAACAATAATGATAATAATAACAATAATAATAATAACAGTAATAATAATGCTAATACTAATAATTGTCATAATATCGAAAAACCCACCGAAAACAAACTCAGAGGGGAAAAAAGGGGAAGTAAAAAAAGAAACAAACGAAGTACATGAACCTCCGTCAAATACTCGTAGGAAAGAAAAAATACGGGACGAGAAGCCTAACACTAAAGCGCTCAGTACAATAGCAGGGCAACAAAGAAAGAATAAATCTAAGTAAGAGCCAACAGACCTACCTAGGTTTCACTCTACGGCCGACTTACCTTGACGCGTGTTTGCGCGTCATGCGTGTCTGTGTCAGTTTGCATTGACGTTCGGCCACGGTCTTCTCTTTATGGAATAATAACCAGTGAATTGCATCAATGAACTGTGCATAAATTATAAAAGTGACAAGAAATGAGAAAACAGTCACTTGCTGGTATCTCCGGACGAGTAAACGGAGCGATTGCTGAAGGGTCCGTCTACGAAATTCTTGAATCGAGATGCTGAACGCTTAGTGACAGATTAGCAAAAGAATATTAAAGAAGAAAAACCTGTTCACTTGATTATCACAAAACACTATAGCTAAAAATGCAGTCAAAATTATCGTAGGAAGAAAAGTCTTCAGCGAGACAAAACATATTGGACAAGACTGCTCTTAACAATTCTGAATATATCTTAGCAGTGAATAGTTGTGCATAATATTTAGTATCAAAGAAATAAAATGCCATCGAAAGTTAAGTTAGATAATATCTCCTATCACAAAACAGCGAGTAATTAATCTGTTATAACATTTTTGAAT